>ML277427.1:0-14582 GCA_005239495.1 Nicotiana undulata
GGTATCACACCAGACATCAGAAACCTGCAACATCACACCAGATTTTCATGTTTTTCACACCCCATTAGCTACCCGAAACTCACCCGAGCTCTCGGGGCTCAAAACCAAGAACACACACGACTCCCAAAACATCCTACAGACTTGTTAAAGCTTTTAAGTCATCAAAATATCATCAAAAACCATGAATCAAACCTCAAAACTCTTTAAATTTTTTGCAAACTTCATAAACTTCCAATTTTCCCATTTTTGATCCGAAACACGTCATTTCAAGTCCGTTTTACACAAAATTTCACTGATAGGACAAATAACATATAACAAACATGTTCCAAGATCCAGAACCATAATATGGGCCCGGTAACACGGTTTTCACACAATTCTTCATTTTCAAATTCCTTTATAATTTTCAGAAAACAATTTTCTTTAAAAATTTATTTCTCGGGCTTGGGACCTCGGAATTCGATTCCGGGCATACGCCCAAGTCCCATATTTTCCTACGGACCCTCTGAGACCGTCACATCATGGGTCCGGGTCTGTTTACCAAAAATATTGACCAAAGTCAACTTTATTCAATTATTCAATTCAAAAATTCCATTTTTATCACACTTTCACATAGAAGCTTCCCGGCTACCTGCCCGAGTGCGCACACACATCGAGGTGAGATCAACGGAGGCTTTCGGAGCCTCGGATCACAGATATAGCTAAAATTACTTAGGATGACTGTTTGGGTCATCACAATCTCAACCTCTAAAACAAACGTTCGTCCTCGAACGGAAATAGAAAAATACCTGAGTCTGAGAAAAGATGGGGATAACGACTCCTCATGTCGGACTCGGACTCCCAAGTAGCTGCCTCGGCAGGCTGACCCCTCCACTGAACACGGACCGAAGCATAACTCTTCGACCTCAACTGGCGAACCTACCTATCTAATATGGCTACTGGCTCCTCCTCATAAGTCAGATCCTTGTCCAATTGGACACCGCCGAAGTCAAGGACATGAGATGGATCTGCAATATATCTCCGGAGCATAGATACGTGAAACACTGGATGCACTGCTGATAGATGCGGTGGCAAGGCAAGTCTGTAGGCCACCTCTCCTACCTTGTCCAAAATCTCAAATGGACCAATATACCTAGGGCTCAACTTGCCCTTCTTTCCGAATCTCATCACGCCCTTCATAGGCGACACTCGAAGGAACACCTGGTCTCCTACCATGAAAGCCAAATCTCGAACTCTACGATCTGCATAACTCTTTTGCCTGGACTGAGCTGTACGAAGCCTATCCTGAATAATCTTCACCTTATCCAAGGCATCCTGGACTAACTCAGAACCCAATAATCTAGCCTCCCCGGGCTCAAACAATCCGACTGGAGACCGACATCGCCTACTATACAATGCCTCATACGGAGCCATCTGAATGATCGATTGGTAACTGTTGTTGTAGGAAAACTCTGCTAAGGGCAAGAACTGATCCCATGAACCACCAAAATCAATAACACATGCCCGCAACATATCCTCCAAAGTCTGAATAGTACGCTCGGACTATCCGTCCGTATGGGGATGAAATGATATGCTCAACTCGATCTGTGTGCCCAACTCTCGTTGAAATACTCCCCATAAATGGGAGGTAAAATGCGTACCTCGGTATGATATGATAGATAAGGGCACACCGTGCAATCTAACAATCTCTCTCATATAGATCTGAGCCAACTTCTCTGCTGAAGATGAAACCGCCACCGGGATGAAATGTGCAGACTTGGTCAGCCTATCTACCACAACCCATACTGCATCAACCATCCTCTGAGTCTGTGGGAGTCAAACTACAAAATCCATCGTGATACGCTCTCACTTCCACTCAGGAAGCTGAATCTGCTGCATCAAACCACCGGGTCTCTGGTGCTCATATTTAACCTGCTGACAATTCAAGCATCGACCAACATAAGCCACAATATCCTTCTTCATTCTACGCCACCAATAATGCTGCCGCAAGTCCTGGTACATCTTCGCGGCGCCCGGATGAATGGAATACCGGGAACTATGGGCCTCTTGCAATATTAACTTACGAATGCCATCAACATCAGGAACACATATGCGACCCTACAATCTCAAAACTCTCTCAGCATCAACAGTGACCTGCTTGGCACGTCCGTGCCGAACCGCACCCCTAAGAACACACAAATGACGATCCTCATACTGCCTGGCGCGAATGCGATCATACGATGAAGAACGAGCGACGGTATGGGCCAAAACACTGCCGCCCTCAGAAACCTTTAATCGAACAAATCGATTGGCTAACGCCTAAACATCCAAAGCCAAAGGTCGCTCACCAACTGATAGATAGGCCAAACTACCCATGCTGACTGACTTCCGGCTCAAGGCATCGGCCACCACATTGGCCTTTCCCGGATAATAGAGAATACTAATATCATAATCTTTTAGTAACTCTAACCACCTCCTCTGCCTCATATTCAATTCCTTTTGCTTAGACAAGTATTGCAAACTCTTGTGATCAGTGAATACCTCACACGGTACCCCATACAAATAGTGCCTCAAAATCTTCAAGGCATGAACAATNGCATCACAATACACGGTATAAGAACCTGAGCCTGTGGGCAGTACCAACACTGGTGTTGTGGTCAGTGTTGTCTTGAGCTTCTGAAAGCTCGCCTCGCACTCCTCCGACCATATGAACTGAACACTCTTCTGCGTCAACTTGGTCATAGGGGCTGCTATAGATGAAAACCCCTCCACGAACCGGCGATAATAGTCTGCTAGGCCTAAGAAACTCCGAATCTCTGTGGCTGACGTGGGCCTAGGCCATTCTCTAACTGCTGAAACTTTCTTCGGATCCACCTGAATGCCCTCTGCCGATACCACGTGGCACAAGAATGCCGCAGAACTCAACCAGAACTCACACTTAGAAAACTTGGTATACAACTGCCGATCTCTCAGAGTCTGGAGGACGACTCTAAGGTGCTGCTCATGCTCCCCTTAGCTGCGAGAGTATATCAAATATAATCTATAAACACGATCACAAAGGAGTCTAGATAAGGCTTGAATACCTGATTCATCAACTCCATAAAAGCAGCGGGGGCATTAGTTAACCCGAACGACTTGACCAAGAACTCATAATGCCCATAAATAGTGCGAAAAGCTGTCTTAGGCACATCAGAAGCCCTAATCCTCAGCTGATGATAAACAGACCTCAAGTATATTTTAGAGAACACTGTAGCACCCTGAAGCTGATCAAATAAGTCATCAATCCTCGGCAAAGGATACTTGTTCTTGATAGTAATCTTATTCAACTGCCGGTAGTCAATACACATCCTCATTGAGCCATCTTTTGTTACGCCCCGCAGTATTACGATGATGTTACGCTTCGCAGTATTAAGTTACAACGATGTTGCGCCCTGAAGTATTGTACGTTAAAATTTCATTTTCAGTTAACTGATGAAAATTCGAAGATGAGATCATCTTGACATTAACGTACTTACGCTATTTATAGCAAGAAATAAATAAGTGTTATGAAGAATAAGAGGGTACACGGATTAAAGAAAACGAGTTTCGTTGAAAATGGTCAATTTGGAATAAAAACGAGTCGAGCGATAATACCCGATAACTATGAACTAGTACCTTGCAAGGTACCATATGGCAACGGTAGTATAATATATAATGTATATATAAAGTATATTAAAAATAAGTAGAATTTTAAGTAATTTGAGATAAAAATATTTATGCGGCTAATTGGTTAATTACCGAGTAACGAGACATTACCTAATTAACTAATAAGGGGACAAAGATTAATAATTCCCCCCCAAAAGAAAAAAAACGTGGCACCAAGAAAGCTTACCAAACATATGACTAAGTAAGTAGATAATCATAGGTGGCAACTAACTTAGCTAAGAAAGGGGCACATCATTTCTATATAATTCTTATCATCATAATTGTATTAGGAACTTTTACAATTCTTATCAATCCATTTTCTTGTCAATTCTTACGTTAGGAAGTTTTACAATTGTATTAAATACATCATTTCTTATCAATTCTTACATTACGAAGTTTATCAAAGACACAGAACGTTTCCATCTTACCAAAACTTTCAAATTTCTTATTTTCAACACCTTATTAACAACGAGGATTTTAGAAGCCTAACAACGTAAAACTTTTGCGGTTCTAAAGGAATACGGTACAATTTTCTCCAAGAATATTATACGGAGTTTTCCCTACTCCAGGTATGTTAAGACTATCCCTTCTTTATTTTTGGCATGATCCAAAAATTACAAATGAACGAGCTTCCAAAGATACTCTACTCTTAGAAGTTAGAAATACTTACATTATTTCCCTTCTTATGGAACAATTGATGTTGATGTTGCTTCTCTTATTCTTATGTTATCAATGTTGTTGGTATTTCTTGATTCTTATAAGATTCTTGATTAGGAGTTAGTTCTAATTATGTGTACGGAGAATATCGACCTTACGTCACTCCGAAAGGTTCAGAATATGATTCCATTGAGTCCTGCATGCATTGTATATATACGTATTTATTTTACTCTACCGAGCCGCGCTATAGTCGGCCGGGTATGGCACCTATTGTGCAACCACTAATCAGTTGGGTTTACCGAGTCCTCTTGGAGGCCGGGTATGCTATGATGATGATGATGCCCACTGAGGCGAATGTTCTATGATGATGATGATGCCCATAGATGCAGATGTTTTAAAAAGATTATGTATATATATGTGTCATGCATTTCATGTTACTGTCTCTTAGAAGCACTCAGACGCTACAGGTTGTATCTCTTACATCTCTCTTTACATTGTTGTTCTTATTTATGCTTTTCTGCCTTACATACTCAGTACATTATTCGTACTGACGTCCTTTTGTTGGGACGCTGCATTCATGCGTGCAGGTATAGACAAACAGTTTGACGAGCCCTCATAGTAGACG
Organism: Nicotiana undulata; assembly: GCA_005239495.1. Taxonomy (NCBI): domain Eukaryota; kingdom Viridiplantae; phylum Streptophyta; class Magnoliopsida; order Solanales; family Solanaceae; genus Nicotiana; species Nicotiana undulata. The sequence continues at coordinate 4,943 of ML277427.1, forward strand.
AGGTTAGCATTTAGTGAAGGATCGATAAGACTCCACCTCATTCGGAGTGCAACCGCGTGTATGAGTCATTGTGTCAGAGTTTTGCTATAGACGGATGGGTAAGTCGGTGCCCTGTCCTATTTGATGTTAAATAATCTTAGAGGCTTTGTAGATAGAGGTTCAGTTTGTACTGTATGTTAGAGGCCTTGACGGCCCATATGTATTCCTGTTTTAAGAACAATAGTTTATTGATACAGTGTTGCCCACTTATAGTTATGCATTACGAGTGGTGGCCATGTTGGCCCATGATAGTTACAAAAGGAATGAATGAGTTATAGAGTGGTTCGCTCGGGCCAGTGCGGCACAGGGTGCCAGCCATGCCTCCCCAGTTCGGGGCGTGACATCTTTCTTCTTCATGAACAATACTGGAGCATCCTAAGGTGAAACACTCGGCCTGATGAAGCCTTTATCCAACAAATCCTGTAACTGCTCCTTTAACTCCCTCAACTCGGGCGGAGCCATACGATACGGGGGAATAGAAATGGGTTGAGTGCCCTCAACTAGCTCAATACAAAAATCAATATCCCTGTCGGGTGGCATACCCGGTAGGTCAGCAGGGAATACCTCTGGAAATTTGCGAACCATGGGCACAGACTCTATAGAAGGAACATCAACACTAGAATCGCGAACATGGGCCAAATAGGCCAAACAACCCTTCTCGACCATGCGTCGAGCCTTCATATAAGAAATAACCCTACCAGAAGAATGACTAGGAGTCCCTCTCCACTCTAAACGAGGCACACCTAGCAAGGCCAAGGTCACTGTCTTGGCATGACAGTCCATAATAGCATGATAGGGAGATAGCCAATCCATCCCCAATATAACATCAAAGTCAACCATATCAAGAAGCAAAAGATCAACCTGAGTCTCCAGACCACCAATAACTACTACGCAAGCACGGTAGACTCGATCTACCACTATAGAATCACCCACCGGTGTAGATACATGTATAACAGTACCCAAGGAATCACGGGGCATACTCAAATAAGGGGCAAAATATGAAGACACATAGGAGAATGTAGAACCCTGATCAAATAACACCGAAGCCTCTCAGCTGCAAACTGAAACCGCACCTGTAATAACTGCATCAGAAGCCTCAACATCTGGACGAGCAGGAAAAGCATAACACCGAGGTTGAGCCCCTACAACCTGTACATCTCTGGGTCTACCTGCTACGGGCTGACCTCTACCCCTGATGGTCTGCCCTCCACCTCTATGAGTCTGACCTCCACCTCTGGCACCACAACCACCACCCCTAGCTAGCTGAGGGGGTGAGGGTGCACCTGATGCGGGAACCATGGCACGGGAACCCTGATACTGAGAACCACCAAAACCTCGGGGGAAAAACCTAGAAATATTCCCCATACCACCGCAGGTGAAGCAAGACCTCGGCTGTTGAGAATACTAACCCTGACGACCAGAATGACCACTCTGATAGCTCTGAATCGGCGGTGCACTGATGGACGCCGAAGGTGCACTGCGGGATACCTGGAGTGCCGACTGATAAGGCCTAGGAGGATGACCTCTGCCAAAGGGATCTCTGCCTCCAGACAAGGCACCACTGAAACGGCCAAAATGACGAGGTCTCTTGTCAGACCCCTGTCCACCACCCTGGGATAATACCATCTCAATGCGCCTAGCCACATCGGCTGCATCCTGAAAGGAGATATCAGTACCCGTCTCTCTGGCCATCTGAAGCCTGATGGGCTGAGCTAGACCCTCAATAAACCTCTGAACCCTCTCCCGATCAGTAGGGAGTATCATAATGGCATGCCTGGCCAGCGTAATGAACCGGGTCTCGTACTGAGTGACAAACATAGAGCCCTGTTGTAGACGCTCAAACTGCCTCTGAAGATTCTCTCTCTGGGTAACTCGAAGGAACTTCCCCAAGAATAACTCTGAGAACTGAGCCCAAGTCAAAGGTGCAGACCCAGCTGGTCTGGTCAAGCAGAAATCTCTCCACCAAGTCTTGGCGGTGCCAGATAGACGAAATGTAGCAAAATCCACTCCATTGGACTCCACAATGCTATGTTCTGAAGAACCTCATAACAGCTGTCTAAATAATCCTGGGGATCCTCTGATGGTGCACCAATAAATGTAGTAGTGCATAACTTGGTGAACCGATCCAACATGCACAGACCATCTGCGGACATGGCTACTCCCTCAACTGCTGGTGTCCCAATACCTGAATGAACTACTCCGATCGTCTGAGGTGCTGGAGTCTGGAACTGAGTGGAAAACTGCTCTGGCGTATGAATAATAGGAGTCTAGGTCCCTCCCCCAGCCTGAGATCCAGATGGTGCAGTAGGAAGAAGACCGACCTGAGCCATACTCTCCATTGGTCCCACTAAGCGGACTAGAGCCTCGTGAAGCACTGGGGTGGCAATGAACCCTTCTAGAACCTGAGTTGGTCCAACTGGGACTGTCTGAGTAGGAACCTCACCGGCAAAGTCTACCTGTGGGTCATCTACTAGAGCTGCTACCCTAGATCTACCTCGGCCTCTAGCACGGCCTCAGCCTCGACCCCTCGTAGGAGCTGTAATAGGAGGATCAGGCTGCTGGTCGGTCGATGAGGAAGCACGCGTTCTCGCCATCTGCGAGAGAGTAAAATAGAGACTGAATTAGCATTCTGAATTCAACTGGCACGATAGAGAATGAAAGATTTGAAGTTATTCCTAACTTTGCAGCCTCTGGGGGATAAGTACAGACGTCTCCGTACCGATCTCTCAGACTCTACCAAGTTTGTCTGTGAGCTGTGAGACCTAAGCAACCCAGGGCTCTGATACCAACTTGTCACAACCCAAAATTCCACCTTCGGACCATGACTGCGTCTAACGGTGAACCCGCTAGACAAGCCAATGTTTGAACTAAGCAAAACTCATTAATAACTAAAACGAGCAAGCTAACTAGGGCATCGATGGCCCACAATGTGAAATTTAACAAATAACCAAAATATAGTATAGCAATTTCGAAATAAAACCCATATGCAAATCCCAGAACTGGTGTCACATACTCACGAACTGTCTAAGAGATTACTACAAACAAAGGGTCTGAAAATAAGTACATAGGACTGTCTTTGAAATACAAAGTAAGACAGAGCTAAAAACGAAAAGTAGAAGGTGATGTCAAGGCCCACGAACGTCTGCGGGTCTACCTCGATGACTCCTGAGTGAATTGATGAGATGCTCCGACCGTCAGTGATTACCGGGTTCGGTTGCGTAGTCTGCACAACATAAAGAAGTGCAGGTGTAGCATCAGTACAACCGACCCCATGTACTGAGTAAGTGTCGAACCTAACCTCGACAAAGTAGTGACGAGGCTAGGACCGACAACAACATATGTACCTGTACAGGTTTATATAATAACAGGAAAAATGGCAACAAAAGTAAGCAAGCAAGACAAATACGGGGAGAACATGCTGGGGTAATAGGGGGTAACAATATGCTAGCACGGCAGAACCAGATAATAACTGAAATATAAAGATAAATAAAGGTAGGAATTTAACTTCTCAGCAGATAATGAACAGTAAAAGCACGGCATGTCCCCTCGTGCATAGCTTCACAATCACTCGGCACGGAATGTCCCCTCGTGCGTATAAAATAACACTCGGCACGAAATGTCCCCTCGTGCATAACCTCACAATCACTCGTCATGGCATGTCCCCTCGTGCATATAAAATAACACTCAGCACGGAATGTCCCCTCGTGCATAACCTCACAATCACTCGGCACGGCATGTCCCCTCGTGCATATAAAATAACACTCGGCACGGAATGTCCCCTCGTGCATAACCTCGCAATCACTCAGCACGGCATGTCCCCTCGTGCATATGAAATAACAGTCAGCACGAAATGTCCCCTAGTGCATAAACTCACAAATAGTCAGCACGACATGTCCCCTCGTGCGACAAATAATAAAACAAAGCAACAATAATGTGAAAGTCAACATTACGAATTCTCAAGTGCACGGAAATAATCAATACAATTATATTGTCCCAGCAAATAGCAACCATCAATTACAAACTCAACAATGCCCGACAAGGGTCTCAGCTATAACCAACCTCGCATCGGAAATATAATTTCAACGGTGTAAGTCTCGACTGACACAAGCAACTCAATAACATTCCCACGTCATGAACCACATCAAGGTATCATTTTTAACTCATCAACTACTCATAGTGCAGAGAATATCAACAACACAGTAAATTTCATCACAAATGACTCACGGGCATGCTTGACCGCAACGCATAGGCACTCGTCACCACGCCTATACGTTGGACATGAGTTACACATAGCAAATAAGACTCTATACCTAATCCCTCAAGCTGAGGTTAAGCCAAACACTTACCTCGGCTCCAAAAATTGAAAGTCAAGCCTCGATCACAACCTTTCCTTTAGAATCCGACTCCGGAACGGTGTTATCTAGACATAATGAACCCAAGTATATCAATAATGGCTCAATAAATCAAACCCATAGCCTAATTGTTTATTTCAAAGCATTCTTCCTAAGATTCCAAAATTTGACCCCGAGCCCGCTTGGTCCATACACGAGGCTCGGACAAAAACCCGATCACCGATAACCATACGAGTTAGAATATATGATTTGTTTTAAGATTCGACCCCAAATTGAGGTTGAATTATTCAAAATTCTAAAAAAAACAACTCTACCTAAAATCCCTAATTTCCTACCTTAATTTCCATGTTTTTAGGCCTAAAAGCTAGTGATTAATTGAATAAATTAAGAGGAAACGAGGTCAAAAGCACTTACCTATGGAGTTATGGCAGTTGGGGAGCTTGATTTTCGTTTATGGGTGGGTTTGAGGAAGAAGGGGGGAGTGAAAAATGGGAGTGACCCGTAATGGGTCTGTTTTTGGGGTTATTAAAATCACTGGGTGTATTTACCCTTCGCGTTCGCGAGCCACCGGCCGCGTTCGCGAAGGCTTGGCAGCTGGGACCTATGCGTTCGCGGGACCAGGGCCGCGTTCGCGTAGGTCTTACCCCCTAACCCTCCGCGTTCGCGTGCCACTGCCCGCGTTCGCGAAGAACAACCTACCTTACCCCCAGACCCCACCCCATAACACTACGCGTTCGCGAGAGTGGCGTCGCGTTCGCGTAGAGCAGCCCCCCCCATAGCTCTGCGTTCGCGCCCGTACCCCTGCGTTCGTGTAGAACAAAAACCCAAGCCACACTATTTACCCTTCGCGTTCACGTGCCCTTGTCCACGTTCGCGAAGAGTATGACACCAGACATCAGAAACCTGCAACATCACACCAGATTTTCATGTTTTTCACACCCCGTTAGCTACCCGAAACTCACCCGAGCCCTCGGGGCTCAAAACCAAGAACACACACGACTCCCAAAACAACCTACGGACTTGTTCAAGCTTTTAAGTCATCAAAATGTTATCAAAAACCATGAATCAAACCTCAAAACTCTTAGAATTTTCTCAAACTTCATAAACTTCCAATTTTCCCATTTTTGATCCAAAACACGTCATTTCAAGTCTGTTTTACACCAAATTTCACATATAGGACAAATAACATATAACAAACCAGTTCCGGGCTCCGGAACCATAATACGAGCCTGGTAACACGGTTTTCACATAATTATTCATTTTCAAATTCCTTTATAATTTTCAGAAAACAATTTTCTTTAAAAATTCATTTCTCGGGCTTGGGACCTTGGAACTCGATTCCGGGCATACGCCCAAGTCCCATATTTTCCTACGGACCCTTCGGGACCGTCACATCACGGGTCCGGGTCCGTTTACCAAAAATGTTGACCAAAGTCAACTTTATTCAATTATTCAATTCAAAAATTCCATTTTTATCACATTTTCACATAGAAGCTTCCCGGCTACCTGCCCGGGCTGCGCACGCACTTTGAGGTGAGACCAACGGAGGCTTTCGGAGCCTCAGAACACAGATATAGCTAAAATTACCTAGGATGACCGTTTGGGTCATCACAATCGAGTTGCACGCCGCAACAGTGTGATGTTGAGCAAGGCTCCTGTAATTATTTTCTTGTGTTTTACTTCGTAATTTTCTGAGAAAAGTTCATATTAGTTGTGTGAGTTGCGTAGTCCCTTCTGGAGTCATTTCATTATGTGTCGTGTTCGAATTGTGGCCTAGTGGCGCATTGTGGCATCGTGTGAGTCTAATGGCCATGTTTGGGGTGATTGGCAGTCTGAGCAGTTCATATTGGGTGAGACGAAATTTATAAATCTGGGATCGGTGTGATAAGACTATGCAAGTATATTAGAGGACAATCACCATCATTGGTTGTAATGAGATGATGATCTTAGTCAGGAGAAAGGATTTCAATATTTAGTTAACTCTGCAGTTGGTTAGGAATTTCCACACATTTCCTCCGTTGTGGTGGTATCGTCAGCATTATAGCAGGATGTATGTGTGTATTTTATAAGGTTCTTTGAGAGCATCAAATTCGTAGAATTTTGGCTATTAAGGTTTATGGAGCGTCATTGTGGTCAGATGATGGACTATGCGGTGTATGGTACTGATTCAGCAAAGATACACAGTTGTGTTCTGGTGCCTCGTGTGGTAGTTGACATGGTGTTCACATATTACAAACAGGCATGGCAGAGAATTTCAAATGTTGGAACTGGGGTCTGAGTTTATTATATGGATAAAAGGGAATATCTTCAGATTTTATCAACCTAATGTGCTCAACTGGGTTGTGGTAGATGGGCAGGTGCACGAGGTGTTAAACAGTGATTTCAGATAATTCTGGGGCAGTTCTTGGCACGTTCGAGGACGAACGTCTGTTTAAGTGGGGGAGAATGTAACGACCCGACCGGTCGTTTTGAGATCCAGCGCTTCGTTCAGCAGTTGGGAGTCATGAACAGCTTCATTTCAGATATTGTGACTTGTGTGTATTGTCAGAGTTGAATTCAGGAGGTTTGAAGTAAAATTAAAAGGAAATTTCTCATTTCAGAAGCCTTAAGTTGAAGAAATTAAGTAAGACTGGAATTTTGAGTAAATGACCTCGAAATCAGGATCCAAAGGTTCCAGCAGGTTCGTATGATGATTTCGGACTTCGGCGTATGTCCGGATCACGATTTGGATAACCCGAGAGCGTTTTGGTGTATATTGTGGAAGTCAGCATTTTTGAAGAAATTTCTTAAGTTTGGCTTGAAGCGCATTTATATGATATTGATGTTCGTTTGGGATTCCGAAGCTGGAAATAGCTCCGTATGGTGATTCTGGAGTTGGAAGAGCGATCGGAAGTGAATTCGGATGTCCGTAGGTCATTTTGAAGTCATTTGGCTAAAGATAGAAATTTGAAGGTTCTTGAGAAGTTTGACCGAGAGTTTGACTTTTTGATATCGGAGTCAGATTCCAATTCTGAAAGTTGGAGCAGGTCCGTAATGTCGAATATGACCTGTGTGCAAAATTTGAGGTCAATCGGACGTGATTTGATAGGTTTCGGCATCGGATGTGAAAATTAGAATTTTCAAAGTTCATAAAGTTGAATTTTAGTGCGATTCGAGATTTCAGCAATGTTTGATGTGATTTGAGGCCTCGATAAAGTTCGTATCATGTTTTGGGACATGTTGGTATAATTGGTTAAGGTCCCGAAGGCCTCGGGTTGATTTCGGAAGGTTAACGGAAAGAATTTCGGACAAAAGAAAGAAGAAAAGATTGCAGAAAATTTCTGCTGCATTTCTTTTGGACAGCAAATTGTGCGTCGAAGAGCCAACTTTGGAAGCGTATATATAATAATCTATAAGGAATCTGAAACTTTGTAAAACATGAAAGATGTATATTTTGAAGTCTTGTTTTCAGAGCATTAAACCATTTTTCATTTGGAGTTTTGTGCTAAAGGTTATGACTGATTGAAGATGGTTGGTGGGGCAGTTTCGCCAGAATTTTCTGGTACGTGGAGCCTACTTTAGAAGCTCATATCTCGGGATATATAAAGAGTTATATGGTGTACAACCTATCAAATTAAGGACCTTCTAGACTAGTGTCTAAATCTTCAAACCATATGTTATTTGGATAGTTCTACAAGAAGTTATGGGTGTCTTAACAGAAGGTGTTCAACAAGGGAATTTTATTAGGATGTACAACCTGCGCAGCACAAGTGCAAGGTACAACTCGATGAAGCAGGGGCAGATTCTTTAAACTCGAATTTTGGCCATTTCTTTCATTTGGCTTGGATGATTTTGGAGAGCATTTCAAGGGGGATTTCATCAAGCATCAAAGGTTAGTTGTTTCTACTTATTTCCAAGTTAAATACAAGATTTATTACATAGATTGGATATGAGAAATTGGGAAAAATGTGGGGAAATTGCAAGAAAACCTAGAATTGATAAAATTTGATTTTAGCCATGAATTTAAGGATGAAAATTGTAGCAAATTGTATATTTGAGTTAGTAAAGTTATGGGTAGAATTTATCTTCGAGAAATTTCGAAATCCGGGCACGTGGGCCCGAGGAAATTTTGGTCAATTCCTTGAGCGGAGTTGGGAAATTATATAATCTGAATTTTTAGCAAATATTAGAGTATATTTTCATTGAATTGCCGTTATTTGGTAGTTTTGAGACGTCGTGCATCCATTGGAGTCGACATAGAACCTTGGAAGCCAGGTACGGATTTCGGAGCGAGGTGAGTCTCCTTTCTAACCTTGTAAGAGGTAATTGTCCCCCCTAGGTAACTTCAAATGCTATGTGTACTTGTTTGGGGGCTACGTACGCACCAAGTGACGAGAGTCCGTACGTATGTTTTGTCCGGGTAGTTAGGCAACAACATGTTCATTGTTTTCCCCTGTCATGATGTAAATATGCTATGTGCTTCTGTTGTGATTGGTAATGTTTCATCTAAAGGATAGTGATACTTCACTCGCTTCCATTGTGCTTGTTTTACATTATGGGATCGGTCTGTACGCCACGGCGAAGTGATGAGAGTGATTTCATTATGGCATCGGGTTGTACGGCACGGCGGAGTGATCACAGTGATTACATTATGGGATCGGGTCGTACGCCATAGGGAGTGATGAGAGTGATTTCATTATGGGATCAGGTCGTACGCCACGGCGGAGTGATGAGAGTGATTTCATTATGGGATCGGGCCATACGCCACGCCGGAGTGAAGAGAGTGATTTCATTATGGGATCGGGTTGTACGCCACGGTAGAGTGATGAGAGTGATTTCACTTTTGGATCGGGCCGTACGGCACGGCAGATACAGGACTTGCTTGATTTCCACCGTTATTTGGTTACCTCATATTGATGCATTTCGAAGTTTATTTGTCTTACATGCCTACTGCTTTCCTTATATCCTGTCTATTATTATCACTGTTGGACCTTAGTGAGTATCGAGTCGAACTCTCGTCACTACTTCTTCGAGATTAGACGGGATACTCACTAGGTACCTATATGTATATGTACTCATACTGGACCTTCTGTGCATTTTGTTGCACAGGTACCTTTATAGTATAGTGATTGATTTGGAGACTTATACGGGCTGCATTCATCCAAAGGCGTTCCGCAGCTACCGGAGTCTCCCTTCTGTGTACTTACATATTATATTTATTGCCTTTGTCCAATTTGTTTTTCGGACAAGCGTTGTATAATTGTATAAAT
>ML277428.1:569-15853 GCA_005239495.1 Nicotiana undulata
CCTAGATTCTAGTGATTATGAAAGGAAAGTGGAAGAAATAGAAGTTGAAATCACTTACCCAAGGGTTTATTGAAGGATTCTAGCTTGGGGGTCGACAATGGAGGTTGGAGGAGGAGAAGAAGGCTGAAAATAGCAAAGTCCCGTATGAAATATTCTGTTTTGAACTCATTTAATAACTGGGCGAAATATCTCTATGCGATCGCGGAAGCAGGGATGTGATCACATCGAGTCCAAGACTGGGTGCACTGCGATCGCGGAATGACTATTGCGATCGCACATGTATACTGCCTCTTCACTATGCGATCGCACAGGAGAAGCTGCGACCGCAGAGAGTACTCCCCCCCGGCTCCCCTTACCCACCTAATACACTATGCGATCGCGGAGGGTGCTATGCGATCGCATAGTGTAACAGTCTACTCCCAGGCACGAAGCTATGCGATCGCGGACCAATCAATGCGATCGCATAGAGTAATGGAACTAACACCAGCAGAATGCAATTACACCAGATTTTTACACTTTAACTCACCCCGTAGCTACCCGAAACTCACCCGAGCCCTCGGGTCTCAAAACCAAAACCACACACGACTCCCAAAACATCATACGGACTTGTTCAAGCTTTTAAATCATCAAAATATCATCAAAACAATGAATTAAACCTCAAAACTCATATAAATTTCTTAAAACTTCATAAAGCTTAACTTTTCCAAATTTGACCCAAAACACGTCATTTCATTCCGTTTTACACCAAATTTCACAGATGAGTCAAATAACATATATTAAACATGTTCCGGGTTCCGGAACCATAATACGGGCCCGGTAACACGGTTTTCACATAATTATTCATTTTCAAAAGCGTTTATTATTTTCAAAAAACAATTTCTTTTAAAAATTTATTTCTCGGGCTTGGGACCTCGGAATTCGATTCCGAGCATACGCCCAAGTCCTATATTTTCCTACGGACCCTCCGGGACCGTCAAATCACGGGTCCGGTTCCTTTTACCAAAAATGTTGACCAAAGTCAACTTTATTCAATTATTTATTATAAGAACTCCATTTTTATCAGATTTTCACATAGAAGCTTCCCGGCTACACGCCCGGGCTGCGCACGCATATCGAGGTGAGATCAACGGAGGCTTTCGGAGCCTCGGAACACAGATATAGCTAAAATTACTCAGGATGACCTTTTGGGTCATCACAAAAATAGTGCTTAATCTAATAATCACCCCTCAAAACCCCTAGGATCAAACTTAAGGATTTCTAAGTTCTTGATTTCTATAACAACGCACCGAACCGACCTATACTACTCGGAACGACCCCAAATTTTGCAGACAAGTCATGAACGACATAACGGAACTATCCCCGATCTCGAAATTTCATTCGGACCCCGGTAACATAAAATCACATTCCAAACCAAATTTCAAATTCTATGAAAATTTCTCAAAACTTCATTAACTCTAAATTTCCCATTTTGATCTGAAACTCGTCAAATCAAGTCTATTTCTTACCAAATTTCACAGATAACTTAAATAACACATATTGAACCTATTCTGGGCTCCGGAACCATAATACGGGTCCGGCAGCACAGGTTCACACCGAGGTTCATTTTCATAAGCCTTTATTATTTTCAGAAAATAATTTTCTTTAAAAATTCATTTCTCGGACTTGGGTCCTCGGAATTCGATTTCAGGCATACGCCCAAGTCCAATATTTTCCTACGGACCTCCCAGGACCGCCAGATCACGGGTCCGGGTCCGTTTACTAAAAATGTTGACCAAAGTCAACTTTATTCAATTAATTATCATAAATTCAACTCTTTATCAAGTTTTCACATAAAGGCTTCCCGACAACGCGTCCGGGCTACGCATGCACATCGAGGTGAGATTAACGGAGCCTTTCGGGGCCTCAGAACACAGTCATTATTAACTTTACATAAGATGACCTTTTGGATCATCATAGTATTTTAGTGGATCCAGGTAGCTCGGCAAATATCATCCGATCAAGGGTCATCGAACAGCTCGGCCTATAGGATCAAATCGTGCCTGTATCTCGGGTGTTGAACGACTTCGATATGGCCAGTGAGACAACTAAAGGAGAGATAATCCTTTACCGGTGAACGTGGCTGGAACCATTCAAGATACCAAGTTCCACGTAATCAAAGGCGGCATGAGATACAACGCCCTAATTGGGAGGCCTTGGATCCACAACATGAGGGCAATCCCTTCGACCCTCCACCAAATGATGAAATTCCCGACGTCGGACGAGGTAAAAATAGTGTACGAGGAGCAGCATGCAGCAAAATAAATCTTCGCGGTCGATGAGGTAATACCGGTATCGCCGCTATCAACATCAGAAGGATCGATCATCAAAAGTAAACAGGAAACCAAATAGCAATCACTGCCACCAACCTCGACCGAATCGTAGAAGCAGAAAATGGAAGAAGAAGAGGAAGATTTTCTGATCCCTCGAACTTTTGTTGTTCCCGAAGATTCCCACGCTACCAAAACAACGGTCAAAGAGTTGGAACATGTTATATTGATCGAGTACTTGCCTGAGCGAAAGGTATACCTGGGAATGGGGTTAACCCTCGAACTCAGGAAAAATCTTATTCAATTTCTTATTGGTAACATAGATTGTTTTGCTTGGTCCCACTTAGACATGACAGGGATCCCACCAGAGATAACAACACTTCAACTAAGTCTGGACCCAAAGTTCAGACCAGTGAAACAAAAGAGAAGGCCCCAGTACGAGGTAAAACACGCATTCATAAAGCGAGAGGTAACTAAACTTCTCAAAATAGAGTCCATTCGGGAGGTAAAATATCCTGAATGGTTACCAATGTAGTCGTAGTTCCTAAAAAGGGGAACAAACTTAGGATGTGTGTAGATTATAAGGATTTAAACAAGGAATGTCCCAAAGATTCTTTTCCATTGCTCAACATCAATCGCATGATCGACGCCATGGCCGACCACGAGATCCTTAGTTTTCTCAATGCCTATTCCGAGTACAATCAAATTCAAATGAACCGGAAAGACCAAGAAAAGACTTCATTTATCACCAAGTATGGAACATATTGTTATAATGTAGTGCCCTTTGGGCTAAAAAACGTAGGAGCTACCTACCAATGCCTAGTAAATAAAATGTTCGAAGAACAAATAGGTAAGTCGATGAAAGTATATATCGATGACATGCTAGTTAAATCCCTGCGCGCAGAGGACCATTTGACACATTTGTAGGGAACATTCAGGATACTGAAAAAATACAACATGAAGCTCAACCCCGAGAAATGTGCCTTCGGGTCAGTTCGGGCAAGTTCCTTGGCTTCATGGTGTCAAATCGAGGAATCTGGATCAACCCCGATAAAATCAAGGTTATCGAATACATCACCATCGTGGACAGCGTTAAAGTCGTGCAAAGGCTGACAGGGCAGATAGTTGCTTTAGGCTGACTCATCTCGAGGTTGTCGGATCGGAGCCATAGATTCTTCTCTCTACTCAAAAAGAAGAACGATTTCGCCTGGACCCTGAATGCCAACAAGCCTTAGAGGAATTGAAACGATACCTCTCGAGCCCTCCATTGCTTCATACTCCAGAGGTAACTCTACTTGTACTTGGCAGTCTCAAAGATCGCGGTAAGTGGTGTCCTAGTTCAAGAAGAGCAAGGTACGTAATTTCCCGTTTAATATGTAAGTCGAACTCTAGGAGAAGTAGAGACTAGATATCCACACTTAGAGAAATTGGCACTTGCACTAATAATCGCCTCTAGGAAGCTAAAACCGTATTTTCAATGTCACCCTATATGTGTATTAACAACTTACCCACTTCGTAATGTTTTGCATAAGCCAAACTGTCGGGCCGATTGGCCAAATGGGCTATCAAACTCAGTGGGTACGATATCGAATATCAACCCCGAACGGCCATCAAGTCTCAAATTTTAGCAGATTTTGTGGTCATTTCACGCCAACCCTTGTACCTGAAGTCGAAAAGGAACTCTTGTTAAAATCAGGTACATCATCGGGGGTGTGGACCTTTTTCACAGACAACGCTTCGAATGTGAAGGGGTCCAGGCTAGGCATCATTTTGAAGTCGCCTACGGCCAACACTATTAGACAGTATAAACTTCTAAGTTGACTAACAATGAGGCCGAGTACGAGGCCATGATTGCAGGTATCAAACTAGCTAAAAGCTTGGGAGCGAAAATCATTGAAGCCAAGTGCGACTCCTTGCTAGTAGTAAACCAAGTTAACAAAACCTTCGAGGTTCGAGAGAATGGAATGTAAAGGTATTTGGACAAGTTGCATGTGACTTTGCACCGTTTTAAAGAATGGACCTAACAACACGTACCTCGAGAGCAGAATAGTGAAGTTGATGCTCTTGCAAATTTGGGGTCATCAGTCAAGAAGGACGAAATCAGCTCGGGGACTATCGTTCAACTCTCAAGGTCCGTGATCGAAGAAGGTCACGCTAAGATAAACTCCACAAGCTTAACCTGGGATTGAAGGAATAAATATATTGAATACTTGAAGAACATAAAGCTCCCATTGGACCCTAAAGAATCGAGGGCCCTATGAACAAAAGTTGCTCGATTCAGATTGGCTGAAGATGGAACATTATACAGAAGGACGTTCGACGAACCATTAGCAGTATGTTTGGGACAAGGAGACACCGATTATGTTCTACGAGAAGTCCATGAAGGTACTTGTGGAAACCACTCCGGCGCCGAATCACTAGTTCGCAAAATCATCAGAGCAGGATACTACTGGGATAGTATGGAAAAAGGCGCTAAGGAGTTTGTTCGAAAATGTGACAAATGCCAAAGACATGCATCGATGATTCATCAGCCCGGGGAGCAGCTTAATCCAATCTTGTCCCCATGGCCGTTCATGAAATGGGGAATGAATATCGCCGGCCCTGTGCCATCGGCCCTAGGTAAAGCTAAGTTCATTTTATTTATGACTGACTATTTCTATAAATGGGTTGAAGCACAGGCTTTCGATAAAGTCAGAGAGAAAGAAGTCATAGACTTCTGCAGGGATCACATTGTATGTCGATTCGGGATACCCGCCAAGATACTGTGAGACAATGGAAAATAATATATCGGCATCAAAATAACGAAGTTTCTCAAAGATCTTAAAATAAAAAAGATATTGTCGACACCGTATCATCCTAGTGGGAAAGGACATGCCAAATCAACGAACAAGACCATCATTCAAAACCTAAAGATAAAGTTGAACGACGCTAAGGGAAAATGGAGAGAAATTCTGCCAGAAGTTCTTTGGGCATATCGGACAACAACAAAATCTAGTACGGGGGCAACACCGTTCTCCTTAGTATATGGCGCCAAAGCTCAGATCTGGGTTGAAGTCGGGGAACCAAGCATCAGGTTTCGATACACTACGGAAGAATCAAATCACGAGGCTATGAACACAAGCCTTAAGTTGCTAGACGAAAAAAGGGAGGCCTCCCTCGTTTGAATGGTCGCCAAAAAATAGTGAATCGAAAGATACTATAATCGAAGCCAATCTTCAACACTTCAAAATAGGGGACTTAGTTATGAGAAAGGTCAACCTCAACACTCAAGATCCAAACAAGGGGAAACTCGGCCCAAATTGGGAAGGACAATATCAGGTCCTCAGTATCATTGGAAAGGGATCTTATAAGCTTGGCACGATGAACGACGAACAACTGCCAAATAATTGGAACATATCACTTCTCAAATGATATTATTAAGGTATGACTCTCTCCCTTTTTCTTTTATATTCGATACTAACTTATTGCAGGTGTTCGATCAAATACATCGAGACCTCAGGTTTTAATTCGCACGTTGAACTCATTTTATCTTAGATCGCTTTTTGTCCCAAATGGGTTTTTCCGATGAGGTTTTAAACGAGGCAACAATTATATATGCTACCTAGGGACAATTCAACAGTATCCGAGACTTCTTTACAATCCACCTCGAATATTGGGGGGCATCACCCTCGAATGTTATGTTTTCAAGGAAGATGCTTCGCGTCAGCAGGATTTCGATAGGAAAATTTTGTAAAGGGACAAACGGTCAAACGAACCGTGCCCACGTAGATTTCCCGAGCCCTAATGACAAAACATGTACGCGTGAATGATCCATTGAAAGAAGTACTTTTTCCTTGTCAGGTGTTTTATGTCTTAGCGAGATTTCTACTTTACAATTTAATACTTACAGTATATTATAGAAACCGGCTTAAGAGCCAATCGCAACTTTAGCTCGAGTAATTAACCCCGTACTCGGGGATTGCCGTCCGAAAATCGATATGCTCAAAAATTAAAACTTCGAAATCTTAAGACCTTAAAAGGGAAATATTCTATTTTATAGGCTACAACCACCCCACTCAAGGACTGATACTTCGAATAAGTTTGAAGTATAATCGAGAAACAAGCCTAATGGGAAAATATCAAGTTAAAGTCTACGGCCAAACTTACACTTTCCGTAACCAAATGGGCCTTCAAACATTTTCATAAATTTAAAAGGGGCTACCCTCGACAAATTTACATAGGGTTTCGATAACATCAACCATAGAAAATCTTAAGAGGTGCCAAATTGAACAAACTTAAGCTAAGGCATAACAAAGTTCTTCGATAACCCTATGGATACAAATCTACCTTATGCTAAGGCATAAAAAAAATTATTAAAACTTTTAAGCCGAAAAAGGTGAAAAAGCCACTCTTTCGAGGACATATCGGCCCGATTTAAGAGCCTAAGGGCCATGACATTATTGAGCTCGAGGACCCGCCCTTGCCTAACCAAAAAACCTAAGGGTTTTTTCTACTCTACGTTCGAGAAAGTACTCACTCGATTATAGAGGCTATAACAATCTGATTTCAACAAAATTTTCACAAGGCAACGAAGTGAGTCAAATTTCTAACAAGGCCTAAAGTATATCAGAATTTTCATAAGGCGAAAGAAAAATAAAGTTTTCACGAAACAGAAATCAGAGCCAAACCGGAAAGAAAAAGGATCTTTCATATATACAAAAGTATTTACAAAGACCACTCAGGGTCTTACACAAAAATCCAAAAAAGGAGAAAACATTCTAAGCGCCTAATCCTCCTCGGGAGCTTCATCTTCATCCTCCCCGGGAGATTTATCTTCATCTCCTCCTCTCTCGGGTCCACTCGCACTCCCGGAGTCATCAACATCAGAGAGTAAAGCTTTGGCTTTGTCCTCCAGCACCTTCGCATTCTTGATATCGGCCGTGAGGTTAAAGCAACAAACATGAATCTCTTCGAGAGTCTCTCTCATAGACTGGAGCTTAGCATGCTCGGCAACGCAGGATAATCCAACCTGAGCAGCATGGGAAATTTCCTTTGCTCGGGTGTTAGCGGCTTCAGCATCGGCTCGGTAGACGACCACGACTACCTCCGCCTCGGATGTGGCCTTTGTAAGATCAGCGGCCAACCAAGTCTCGAGCTCTTCAATTTTCTTTGCTCGGGCCAAGCTCTCCTCCTTCACACTTTGGAGTTGATTCTCAATCGAAGACAGCTGGGCTCGATCTGTATCTTTCTCCGAGGCGAAGCGGTCCATGTTCTGCTTCCACCCCAAAGTCTCTGCCTCTTTCACCTCATCCTCCTCGCGAAGCTGCTCAATCTTTTCGGCCTTCTGTTGAACCTGAAAGATCTAAGTGTTAGTCGCCAATATCAAATTAATATGTAAAGCTCCCCAAAAATTTACGTTACATGCTTGTTGAGATCAGTTTGCTCTTTATGAGATCTTGCCAATTCGACTCGAAGGTCCCTGATCTCCTCTTATTTTTGCACATAGAGGAGTTTGAGGGCGTTTCTATCCTCCGTGAGCCTTTTGAGGTCGGCCTTACACTTGGTCAACTCAGCTAGGGATTTGGAAAATTCTTCTCGATGGAGCATCACAGCTGTAAAGACCCGTAAAATTTCATGTCTAAAATAATGCCAGAATAGGTCCCTGAGTTGTTATAACTGTAGATATTCTTAAAAACGGACCCTTTTGAGTAAAAAGTACCCCCGGGATGTAAAAGATATAATTTTCCAGAATTTCGCAGATCTGCGGTCCACTATGCGATCACAGATCAGGTATGCGGACCATACCTGGACAACCTGCTGTCCAATTTAGGGGCAGCTATGCGGCCCAAGATGCGATTGCATTTCAAGAATGCGGGCCGCATAGTTGTCGCATTCTTGCACCTTGTTTTTTTGCGGAGGGAGTTATGCGACGCGCTATGCGATCGCATAACATGTATGCGGACCGCATAATGTTCGCATACCAGGGCAGTCTGGTTCCCAATTTGGCCCATCTGAGGGAAATTTATGCGACAGGAATGCGGACAACATAGCAGGAATGTGATCGCATTCCTGACCGCATTTCCTGCTTCAGGGCTCTTTTAATTTCTAATTTTACACCCGACCCCTAGTTTAATAAAACACCCCTCCCCTTCATTTTTAACATCTACCTGAACAAAAATAGAGAGAAGTGAGAGTGGGTTATAGAGAGAGAAGTCATCTTCTTCATCAAATTGGTCCATCATATCTACTCAAGCCCGGAGATTATCGAGTAATCTTCACCTTATTCATAATAAGAGGTAAGTCTTCACCATATTTCCCCAAATTCTCAGAGTTTAGTTAAGAACAAAACACACATAGGTTGGTTCTTGAGAATGAAAGTTGAGACCTTGCATGCATGTGAATAATCTTCCATGACCTAGTAAAGGGAAGCTAGTTAAAGTAATCTTTCGCTAAAAAAGGGTTTTAGTTAATCTAAGGGATCACATAGTGTTTGATAAAATGCTTAAATGAATTCAAGATTCCTAATTCTAAGGTAAATGTGTCGCATTGTGAACTAGATTGACGGTGCTAGACGATCTGGTGATTTGTGATAAAACATTAAAGGGGATTCTGATTCGAGGTATGTATGGCTAACTTTAATCTTCGTAGAGACACCTTGTTAGTGTCCGAGCATTCGGCATGAGTTTCTTGCTGAGTATATGTGAATTGATTGTCCGGCTGTGTTGAGGTGTAAGATTTTATTCTCTAATTTTCGTAGTCGATTACTATGCTAATTGAATTTGTGAAAGGTGATTTCTTGTGGTTACTCTATCATGTTCAAGGTTCGTTAAATGGTTGAATATGTTGGTATGAAAGAATGGTAACGAACCCAAATGTGTGAAGGTATCTAAGTGCTAAGGGCTGTGTAACAAGTGATGAAAAGGAGTTGTGAATTGATTTAATTGAACTAAATAACCATGGAAATATCGTATATGACTCACTGTTTGGTAAGGATTATTGTGGATTTGATTTCATACGGATTGTTGGTTGTAATGGATTTATATTCTTGTTGATGAAAATCTTTGTGATTCAATTGTGTGTTGTTATTATTGCTATGGAATGTGATTGTATGGTGGGATCGGGTTGCGCGCCGCAGCAGGAGGAATAAGGGTGATATGTGAGAAGTAATAAGGGTGGAATGTGATTGTACGGTGGATCGGGTTGCGCGCCGCAACAGAATGTAATGCGACTGAAATGTGATATTCCGGCGGGATCGGGTTGCGTGTCGCAACAGGAAGAAATAAGGGTGGATTGTTGAGAAGGAATAATGGTGGAATATGATTGTGTTGAAATAAGAATCTGTGAAAAATCTCATTTGTGATTCTCTGTATCTCAGTGCAATAATTGTTTGGTTTCGTTGACTGCTTTCTATCTGTGCATTGCTTGATTTTACTTAGAGTAAAGTTTGTTCATACATACTAGTACTATTCAACGGTACTAACGTCCCTTTTTCCGGGGGCGCTACATCTTTTATATGGATGTAGGTGGTTCCATACCACATAGCTCAGCCCGCTGTTAGTGGTGCCTCCTCTTCATCTCTTCAGCAGTTCTGGTGAGCCTCATTTTCTCTCGGGGCCGTGTGTGGACTATATCTTTCTCTGTTGCTTATGTTATAAAAGGTATAGTCCGGGCCTTGTTACCGAAAAGTCTATGTAAGCTTCTTGTACTCTTAGAGGCCCCGTAGACACGATGTTGTTTGTACATATGTATATTTTGGGCGATAGTTGTATTCACTCGTGATTGTGGGTCGTATCGGAAATGTTGTATGTAATTTGTATGTTTTGGGAGTATCAATTGCTAAAATGTTAAAAGAAGAAAGGAGCTTAAGTTGTAAATTCATGCTTAAATTTTAAATTTACTACTTCATATGGAATATTGTATATTATGAACACCGGGAAATACGCAGGGTAGGAAAGGCAATCCAGGTCCGCTTGACTGTGTTCACCCGGTTAGGCGCCGGTCTCGTCCCTCGGTTTTGGGTCGTGACATGTCTCGGAGCCGTGTCTAGTAGAGCCCTTCTTATCGGTGTGTTGTCGACCACATCTATAATTAGGGGGATACATGGACATTTAGGAAGGTATCCATTTATTTCTATTCTATATCGTGCGATGTGGTAAAAGATGAGGTAGTCTATCTCTAACTCGTGCGATGTTCCAATTTTCAGTAAATGGCGCCCAAGAAGAGAGCTCGACTCAGCCTAGAGGCCAATGCCACCCCAAGTGTGGCCATAAATTCCTTATCTGTCGGTGCGGGTGAGAATGATTCCCCGACCATGAATCTGCCTGACCCTTCCATTCCAGGACAAACTGTTCCAATTCCTGCTCCAGCGGAGGGTGCCACATTCCCTCCTGCTGATGTTCCTGATCCTTCCTCAGTCCCAGCTTCCGGTCCCGGTATTTTTGATGGGGACATCAGGGGAGCTATTCAGATGTAGACTCAGCTAGTGGACTCCCAGGCCCAAAGATCACATGTTGCCCCTGCGTCCTCTAGCGAGCAAGGGGATTCTTCAGGTTCCAGGGTCAACCAGTTTCTGCGGTTAGCCCCTCCAGAGTTCACAGGTAACGACCTAGAGGCCGATCCTCAGGATTTTATAGATGAAATGTACAAGACTCTTCGGGTTATGAGGGCTACTAATACAGAGGGAGTTGAGTTTGATTCCTATCATCTAAAGGGAGCAGCATATTCATGGTTCGAGATGTGGGAGAGTTCCCGTGGAGAGGGGAGCCCTCCGGCGAGGTGGGATGAGTTTGTAGATGCTTTTATGGATCATTTCTTGCCTGCCGAGACTAGGGCAGCCCGTGCTGCAGAGTTTGAGGTCCTTAAGCAGGGCAACATGAGTGTGTGGGAGTACCATATGAAGTTCGTGCACTTGTCAAAGTATGCTATCCACATGATACCGACTATGGAGGCCAGAGTTCGTCGGTTTGTTCAGGGCCTTAGTCCCTTGGTTATCAATGAGGCTGCTATAGCTGCTTTGCACTCAGATATGAACTATGGGAAGATGGTGGGATTCGCCCAAGCTACGGAGGCTCAGAAATTGAATATAAGAATGGAGAGAGAGGGTAGTAGTAGGGCCCTGTCAGCGAGCAACCCTGGGAGTTCAATTGGAGGGGAGAGATCAGCCCTTGGGAGAGGGTCATCAGGGCCATCTCAGTCCTCAGCCAGTGCACCACCATCAGGGCATAGTTATCAGCATGGAGGTCGCTTTGGACCAGGTGCAGATAGCAGGAGGTTCCATCAGTTGGGTCGTTCAGGTGGGAGGTTCCAACAGCAATGGAGGGCCTCATGCCCTAAGTGTGGGAGGTTTCATTCTGAGCCTTGTTACCTGGATATCCCGGTATGCTATAGATGTGGAGTGAGGGGCCATGTTCAGCGAGATTGTCGTGCGCCCAGTCAGAGCACAGGTAGGGGTACTACTCAGCCATCCAATTCGTCAGTTGCTACATCTTCAGCACGCCCTCTAGCACCAGCAGAGCGCGGTGCAGCTAGGGGTAGAATACGGGAGCAAGGGGGACCCAGTCGGTTCTATGCTTTGAGTGGTCACCAGAGTGCTGAGGCTTCTCCATATGTTGTCACAAGTATTCTGACTGTTCAAACACATGATGTTTATTCTCTTATTGATCCCGGGTCTTCATTGTCATATGTTACTCCATTTATCGCTTCAAGTTTTGGGATAGAACCCGAACAGCTTCATGAGACGTTCTCTGTGTCGACTCTGGTTAGTGATTCTATCATGGCTGCGCGAGTCTATAGGAATTGTGTTTTCACGGTATGTGGTCGAGATACCACAACCGATCTTGTTGAGCTAGGAATGGTGGATTTTGATGTTATCATGGGAATGGATTGGCTCTACTGGTGCTTTGCTAAACTCGACTGCCGAACCAGAATTATGATGCTCGAGTTTCCTAATGAACCCGTTATTGAAAGGAAAGGGAATGATGTTGTGCCGAGGGGCAGGTTTATTTCCTATCTTAAGGCCTCCAAGATGATCAGGAAGGGGTGCATCTATCATTTGGTCCGGGTTGCGGACACCACTTCAGAGGTGCCTGCTCCCGAGTCTGTGCCGGTTGTGAATGAATTTCTTGAAGTATTTCCAGATGAGCTTCCTGGGATTCCACCAGATAGAGAGATTAACTTCGGGATTGATGTATTGCCAGATACGCAGCCAATATCTATTCCACCTTACAGGATGGTGCCATCAAAATTGAGAGAGTTAAAAGAACAATTGAAAGATCTATTGAAAAAGGGTTTCATTCCGCCAAGTGTGTCGCCTTGGGGCGCACCGGTTCTTTTTGTTAGAAAGAAGGATGGATCGCTTCGGATGTGTATTGATTATCGGCAACTCAACAAGGTCACCATCAAAAACAAATATCCATTGCCTCGGATAGATGATTTGTTCGATCAATTACAATGTGCTAGGTTCTTCTCAAAGATTGACTTACGGTCCGGGTATCACCAGTTGAAGATCAGGGAGCAGGATATCCCTAAGACCGCCTTCAAGACTCGTTATGGGCACTTTGAATTTTTGGTAATGTCCTTTGGGCTAACCAACGCCCCCGCAGCTTTTATGGATCTTATGAATCGGGTTTTCAAACCGTTTATTAACTCTTTTGTGATAGTCTTCATTGATGACATCCTTGTTTATTCACGAAGTCGGGAAGATCATGTTAATCACCTCAGCGCAGTTCTGCAGACTCTTCATCAGCACCAGTTGTATGCAAAGTTTTCAAAATGTGAGTTTTGGCTAGAATCAGTCACTTTTTGGGCCACGTTGTTTCCAGGGAAGGGATTCGGGTTGATCCCCAAAAGATTGCGTCGGTAAAGGATTGGCCTAGACCAACGACCCCGACAGAGATTCGCGGTTTCTTGGGTTTGGCGGGATATTATCGAAGATTTGTGGAGGGATTCTCTACTCTCGCCTCCCCATTAACTAAGCTGACATAGAAAGCGGTTAAGTTTCAGTGGTCTACTTGTGAAAAGAGTTTTCAGGAATTGAAGTCGAGATTGACTTCGACACCAGTGTTGACTTTGCCAGAAGGTTCAGAGGGATTCGTGGTTTATTGTGATGCTTCGAGAGTTGGTTTGGGGTGAGTGTTGATGCAATGTGGTAAAGTTATAGCGTATGCTTCAAGGCAGCTCAAGAATCACGAGAAGAATTATCAGACGCGTGATTTGGAGCTCGCAGCGGTGGTGTTTGCATTGAAAATCTAGCGGCATTATCTTTATGGGGTCCATGTGGGCATGTTCACAGACCACAAGAGTCTTCAGTATTTATTCAAACAGAAGGAGTTGAACTTAAGGCAGCAGAGGTGGTTAGAATTGCTCAAAGATTATGATATGAATTTTTTGTACCATCCAGGAAAGGCGAATGTGGTAGCGGACACTCTGAGTCGAAAATCCATGGGTTGCTTGGCACATTTTAAAGTCGGTCAGAGGCCTTTGGCTCGGAAGGTTTATCAGTTGGCCAGTCTTGGGGTCTGTCTTTCGGCCTCAGATGAGGGGAATGTCATGGTGTGTAATGGAGTAGAGTCTTCGCTTGTAGCGGAAGTTAAGGGAAAGCAATTCAGGGATCCGACTTTGGCACAATTGAGGGAAGCAATTTTGAATCACAAGACTCCAGCATTTTGGCTCAGCAATGATGACGGTGTCTTGCGGTGTCAAGGAAGATTATCTGTTCCAGATGTGGATGATCTCCGGGAGAGGGTAATGGCAGAGGCTGATAATTCCAGGTATTCTGTTCACCCAGGTTCTACAAAAATGTATCACGATCTCAAGGAGATTTATTGGTGGAATGGTATGAAGAGGGGTGTGGCGGACTTTGTGGCTAGGTGTCCGAGTTGTCAGCAAATGAAGGCCGAACATCAGAGGTCCGATGGGTTGACGCAGCTTATGGAAATACCAATGTGGAAATGGGAAATGATCAATATGGACTTTGTGGTAGGGTTACCCCGCACTCAGCGCAAGTTCGACTCAATTTGGGTAATAGTGGATCGACTCACGAAGTCGGCGCATTTCTTGCCAGTCAAGTCCACCGATACTGCAGAACAGTACGCTCAGTTATATATCAAAGAAATAGTCAAACTCCATGGCACTCCAGTTTCTATTATCTCGGATCGAGGGGCCCAGTTCACAACTAACTTTTGGAGGAAATTTCAGCAAGGTTTGGGTACTCAAGTAAATCTCAGCACAACATTCCACCCACAGACGGACGGTCAAGCGGAACAGACTATTCAGACGCTTGAAGATATGCTACGAGCTTGTGTATTATATTTCAAGGGTAGCTGGGATGATCACTTGCCGCTTATAGAATTTTCTTACAACAACAGCTTTTATGCCAGTATTCATATGGCTCCATTTGAGGCATTGTACGGTAGGAGGTGTAGGTCTCCGATCGGATGGTTCGAGGTTGGTGAGGCGGAACTACTAGGATCGGATCTTGTACATCAAGCTATGGAAAAAGTTAGAGTCATTCAGGAGAGGATGAAAACTGCTTAGAGTCGTCAGAAATCCTATGCGGACGTTCGTCATAGAGATTTGGAGTTCCAAGTAGATAATTGGGTATTCTTGAAGGTGTCCCCCATGAAGGGAGTGATGCGGTTTGGGAAGAAAGGGAAATTGAGCCCGAGGTATGTCGGGTCATATCGGATCGCTTAAAGGATAGGGCAAGTAGCGTATGGGCTGGAATTTCCCCCTGAAATGTCATTAGTGCATCCAGTGTTTCGTGTGTCCATGCTAAAGAAGGTAATTGGAGATCCAGATGCCATCGTGCCAGTTGAGACCATTGAAATTAATGAAGAATTTTCATATGAAGAGGTTCCGGTTGCTATTCTTGATAGGCAAGTCCATAGATTGAGAAACAAAGAAATTGATTCTGTTAAAGTGTTATGGCGAAGTCAACAAGTCGAGGAAACCACGTGGGAAGCGGAAAATGAAATGAAAGAAAAATATCCCCATTTGTTT
>ML277429.1:0-17716 GCA_005239495.1 Nicotiana undulata
AACGATATTATCTAGACATATTCAACTCAAGTATATCAATAATGACTCAATAACTCAAACCTACAGCCTAATTACCCATTTCTAATCTTTCTTCCTAAAGTTTCAAAATTTGACCCCGGGCCCACGTGGTCGAAACTCGAGGTTCGGACCAAAACCCGATCACCCATATCCCCACGATTGAGAATATACAATTTGTTTTAAGATTCGACCCCGAATTGGGGTTGAATCACCCAAAAATCCAAAAAACCCTACTCTACCTAAAATCCCTAACTCCTACTTTGATTCCATATTTTTAGCCCTAGATTTTAGTGATTGATGAAGGAAAATGGTAGAGATTAGAGTGAGGATCACTTACCCAAGTTGCTATGGAAGAAAACTTGCTTGAGGATCGCCTATGGGGTCTTGGAGAGGAAGAAGATGGTGAAGAAGTGATAATTCCCGTAATAGTATTATGTTTTGGACTTAATAAAATCACTGAGCGATTTTGTCCTCTGCGATCGCGGAAAAGGGGCTGCGATCGCAGAGCTTGAAGTTGTGCTACTATGCGATCGCGGAAAGGGGAAATGCGATCGCGGAAGGAGGAATGCGATCGCGGAGAGCATCTGGGCATAAGTCTGCGATCGCGGAGGCAAACTTGCGATCGCAGAGAACAACAAATTGTTTCCCCCAATTAAGCCTATGCGATCGCGAATCAATAGCTGCGATCACAGTGAACGAAACACCAGACACCAGAAGTCTGCAACATCACACCAAATGTTCTAACTTTTTACACCCCGTTAGCTACCCGAAACTCACCCGAGCCCTCGAGGCTCAAAACCCAAAACACGCACGACTCCCGAAATATCATACGAACTTGATCAAGCTTTTAAATCATCAAAATATCATCAAAAACACATAACTAAACCTCAAAATCTAATTAATCAAACTTAAGAACTTTAAAATTCTAGAATTCACTTCATTACGCCGAACCAGCCTAAACTGCTCGGAACGACTTCTAACTATGCAAACAAGTTATAATTAATACCACGGAACTATTCCCGGTTTCGGAATCTCATTCGGACCTCGGGAACATAACACTACTTTCCAAGCCGCATTTCTAGTTCTTTAAAACCTCAAAGTCTCATTTTTTTGATCCGAAACCACTCATTTCAAGTCCGTTTTACACCAAATTTCACAGATAAGTCACATAACATATAATAAACATGTTCCGGGCTCCAGAACCATAATACGGGCCCGGCAACACGGTTTTCACATAATTATTCATTTTCAAAATCCTTTATTATTTTCAGAAAATAATTTTCTTTAAAAATTCATTTCTCGGGCTTGGGACCTCGAAATTCAATTCCGAGCATATGCCTGAGTCCCATATTTTTCTACGGACCCTCCGAGACCGTTGAATCACGGGTCCGGGTCCGTTTACTAGAAATGTTAACCAAAGTCAACATATTCGTTCATTAATTATCAAGACTCATTTTCATCAATTTTTCACATAATAGCTTCCCGGCTACAAGCCCGGGCTGCGCACGCATAACGGGGTGAGACTAACGGAGGCTCTCGGAGCCTCGGAACACAGATACAACTTAAATTATGTAAGATGACCTTTTGGGTCATCACACACACACACACACACACATATATATAGAATAGTATACTATACTATGTATAGTATATAAGCTATTTTCGATATATATAAATGTATATATGTAATAGTATAATATATATATATATATATATATATATATATATATATATATATATATATATATATATATATATATACAGTGTGTGTGTATAANTTTATATATATATATATATATATATATATATAATAATTGGATCTCCGTTCGAGTTCGAGTTCGTCGTCGTTGGTATTTGGTTCATTTGGTTGATTTGCAAACCTTTAAAATTCAGATTTGGAGATAAAGGTCAGTTTCCTATTTTGTCAACGATGTGTAATTGCAAAATTTCTATGCAGTGTTTGTGGCCAACCTCTTTTCTTTTCTTAGTTTTTTTCTAGGACCACCGGACATAATTTAACTTGAATTGATATATATCGAATATATATATATATATATATCAATAATTAGACTAATTATGTAAAAGTATATTAATGATATCCTTAAATAATATTAGACTAATTTATAACTAATATTAATAATTTATTAGACAATTAATTAATAATTATAATTACAATTACCCATTCTCATAAAAACCCTAGCCTTTTTTACTCTTTCTTCTCTTTCTTTTTGCCGCCTGAACCCCTCTCCCTCATCAAACAAGTAGTCACCTTCACCGCCGGCCACCGCAGTCGCCGTCTCTCCTTCTTCCCGTCACCATCGACCAAACAAACACCCATCCCGTCACCATAGAAATTTGTCAAGTTTCTCGCTCAAGGGGATGACCTAGAGTTCTAGTTCTTCTCCCCAGTTCTGTCTCCATTTTGAAAATCAGAAAACAAAAATTTAGAAAAACATTTCCGTCTCCTTGCTTTCCAATTTCAGATTTCCGTTCAAAAATGGAGTTGGATTGAACGAGCTCTTCGCTATTGAAACTGCCGTTTGGGGGGTTGAAGTTCGAGGTTCTGGATTCCGGTTCTCGTAGCTGTATTCCAAGCATTTGGTTTTGTATTTCAGGTCGGACTCTTTCAATTTATTAAGATTCCAATTTATTTCTTTTCCCGTTCTTTTCTTCTTGAGTTATTAGATAGGATTTTTTCAGAGGTAAAAGGATAAGCTAAATCAGTACACCAAGAAATAGATTAATAACATATATAATTAAATAACCTCATAGAAATATATTTCAAGACTCTTTCAAATAAGTAGAAAAAATAGCGGAAAAATAGGGAAAATTGCATGATAAAAGGGAATAAACAATAATCCTAGAGAGATCTCCAGGAAGAATTGTTGTCTGCATATTTCTTTAAGCTGTTTCTTTGAGAGAGAGTAAGAGAAGTAGTAGATGGGAAAGGAGGGGTAAGAAAGCTCATTAGAAATGGTAACAGTATTTGGAAAAGAGAACATATATGGATCTCGCAGCTTGTTTTGTGACGCTTAACCACTACATTCATAATATGCTCCTAAAAATAATTTGGTAGTAATATCAATCATGAAATCTTTATATCAAAACTAAATTAGTTACCAAAAAAATAAATCAAGGTGCACCTATAATGCACTCATATAAAATCCTACACAAACATACCAATTGAAGCAAGAAAAAAGAGAAATTAAAGGTGAAAAAACTCTAAGAATGGAAATTTATCAAGTCATGAAAATTGTTGCCTTTTTTGCTTTTGGTTTGGTTTTTGGGACTAGTGTTATATGCATATAATGCACTAGTGTCAAAACCAGAATAACTTAGGTCTATTATGAGAAAACAAGGCATAAATGGCCCTTCACCCACCATTCTTTTTGGAAATACTTTGCAGATTATGAAGTACAGAAAAAATGCCAAAAAGAAACCATTTATCGAACTATATTTATATATATGTTAATTTTATTAACATTCATGGAGACTCACATCCGGAAGAAGAAGGCACCGACAGAACCAACTAGATGGGTCGAGGACCGGGCAGAGACTACACATGTAAGTTTCATAACTACTATAAATGTTTATAGTATTATATAGTTAGTCATTTTCTATCTTCTACATAAAGGATCGCTACAAGATCAATTTGGAGGAGTACACTCAGAGCTTGCCACCAAATGAGCAAGGCGAGCGACCGCCCATTCCATCCGAAGAAGCGGAGAGGATATGGTTGGATGTTGTCGGTGGTCCTAAAAAGGGGATAGCATACGACCTTACAGATAAATCGTTTCGACACTACAGGGCTGGATTGCAAGGTATAGAGACTTCCGCCCAAGGCGAAGCGATTGATAGGTCGACTATATTGTCTATGGAACAGAAGATCGCAAAGCTGACAACAGAGCTTGAAGAGTCAAAAGCTAGAGAAAAGAAACAACTAGAAAGGAGTGACGAAAGATTTAATCTCATTCAAATTCAGCTGGCCAATCTTCTTGCTAGTGGTGGTTTCCCCATTCCCCGGTCTCCTCCTCCTTCCCCATGTGCCGGCGATGAAAATTTTAGGAGTGAAGATGAAGATGAAGATGATGCTACAAAAAGAACTCATTGAATGTTGTATTTTGTTAAACAAAGTTTTGAATTTGTCAATATTTTGTTGTTGTTGTTGGTTATTTAATGATGATTATATTATTTTGTTATCGAACATTTTAGTAGTTTTTGTTGTGGTTATTAGTTGTCGTTAAGATATTGTTGTGGTTATTTATATAATGTTGGTTATGAGTTGTTGTTGAAGCCTTGTTGGGTTTCATTATGGTTCAATGGCAGCAATGTCAGCTGCCATTATAGGATTTGGTATAAATTGGCAGGTGGTGTGGCTTAAAACAGCCAATTTATTGCCCAGTTTTTACCCAGATTTCCGACCAACTTCGGTCGGAAACTAATTAAGTCGGTCGGAAATTTCAAATTTATTGCCCAGACAATTCAAGTTTTGCGACCGAATTTCGGTCGGAAATAGTGAATTTATATATATTTTTAAAAATAAATTATGAATTTATATATATTTCTAAAAACAAATTAATAATTTATAAATAATTATTTAATTTAATAAAATTAAATTTATTTTAAATTTTCGACCGGAATCGGTCGGAAACTAAAATTTAATAATCAGTCAACGCGTTGATTTGTGCGACCGATTTCAGTTGGAAATTTCTGACCACTGCGCGGTCGGTGCTTGTTTGCGACCAGCCATTCCCCGTCCAATTAAAATCGGTCGCAATTTGGTCAGAAATTGCTAATTTGCGACCGACTTCGATCGGAAACGACGGACGGAAAACACCTAAATTCTAGTAGTGTTAGTTAACGATCTGAGACATAGTTATTCTTGTTAATTGCCAATACTGGGGCTATTTTCGTCTGCTGAGAATACATTTTATTCTAGTACAAACAACATCACTATAATTTACTATCCATCATTCCTTTGTATAACCAATGAGGAACTTTGGGAAAACGATAAAATTGTCTCGGTGTAACCTATAGGTCACAGGTTCGGGCCGTGAAATCAGCCATTGATGCTTGCATCAGAGTAGGCTGCTTATATGTAACGACCTGGCTCGCCGTTTTGAATATTGTAGCCCCTTTTCCCCATCTATTGTTTATTTATGTTCAATTGTGGCTATGTGACGTGCCAGAGTGGTTGGTTTTGTTCCGGGATGTTCGGAATTAATTGGGACACTTATAGCCCGTTTGGCCAAGCTGCAAAAATTCGCTTATTTTGAGAAGTGTTTTTTCTCAAAATTACTTTCGGTGAGAAGCAATTTGTGTTTGGCTAATTAATTGAAAATCACTTCTAAGCAGCAATTAGTGTTTGGCCAAACTTTGAAAAACTGCTTCTAAGTGTATTTTTT
This sequence comes from Nicotiana undulata, assembly GCA_005239495.1. Lineage (NCBI taxonomy): Eukaryota > Viridiplantae > Streptophyta > Magnoliopsida > Solanales > Solanaceae > Nicotiana > Nicotiana undulata. Next base: position 5,424 of record ML277429.1, read on the forward strand.
TCAAAAGTGCTTTTCAAAAAAGTACTTTTGGAGATAAGCTACTTTTTTTGCTTCTCCAAAACTGCTTCTGCTTCTTCTCAGAAGCACTTTTTTTCCTTTCAAAAGCTTGGCCAAATACCTTAATTTTATGAAAAAAACACTTTTGATAAAAGAAAAAAAGAAGTGCCTTTTCCTCAAAGAAGCTTGACCAAACATGCTATTAATCCCAAGGTTGGAAGCCTAAGTTGAAAGAGTTGACCGTGTGCTGACTTATGAGTAAACGACTGCGGAATGGAGTTTTAATGGTTCTGACAGTTTTTTTTTTGTGATTTTGGACTTAGGAGTATGTCCGGATTTTGATTTGGAGGTCCGTAGGTCGTTTTGGTTTGAATTGGAGAAAGTTGGAAAGTTGAAGGCTTGGAAAGTTGAGAAGTTTGACTAAAAGTTGACGTTGTTGTTATCAGGCTCGAATTTTGGTTTCGGGAGTTGGAATAAGTTTGTTGTGTTATTTATGGCTTGTGTGCGAAATTTGAGTTTAATCGGAGTTGATATTGTGTGTGTTTAGGCATTGGTTTTAGACATTGAAAGTTCAATAGTTCATTTGGCTTGAATTGGGGGTGGTATTCGTGTTTTCAATTTTGTTTGATGCGATTTGAGGCTTTGACTAAGTTCGTATGATATATTAGGATATGTTGGTATTGTTTGGATGGGGCCTCGGGGGCCTCGGGTGTGATTCGGATCATGTTCGGCTCATTGTTGGACTTGTAGGACTGCTATTATGTCTCGTTCTAGTTTCCTTATACGTGATTGCGAGGGAAGGTTCGCGATCGTGAAGGGTTGTTAAGGTGACTGGTGAAGTTGGTCTATGCGTTCGTGTAATTTGGTCTGCAATCGCGAACCTTGGGGAGTTAGTGCTACGCGAACGCGTGAGAGGTGTCGCGTTCGCGAAGAAGGAAGAGGAACAACTGGGCAAACTATTTAATTTCAAAAACAAGGGTTAGAGTATTATTTCACCTTGGACATGGGGAGCTCGGCTAGGGGAGATGTTTGAGAGGGATTTCACTACTAATCAAGAGGTAAGATATTTTTGATCACTTTTGTCCAATAATATTGAATACCCATTGATTTCTACAACTAGATTACGTGTTTTTAAGGTGAAATTTGGGAGATTTTGGACTAGGGATTGGAGAGTAAGTATTGGGGGTTTGAGAGTCGATTTATGGTCGGAATTGGATGATTTTGGTATGATTCGACTCGTTATTGGATGGGTGTTCGAATTTTGTAAATTTAGTCGGGTTCCGAGGCATGAGCCTGATGTTGACTTTTTGGGTTGACTTTTTGAATTTGGTTAAAGCACTTATCTTTATCGTATGGGATCGATCCTATAGCTTGTACTGACTAGATTCGAGTCGTTTAGAGGCTGATTCGCGAGACATGGGCTTGTTGGAGTTGTGATTTGCACAGTTTGAGTGAAGCAACACTTCTAAACTTGGTATTGAGGGAGGAAATCCCTGAAATACGTCTTATGTGGGTTGTGTTGGGGTGACACACATGCTAGGTGACGGGTGTGTGGGAGTGCACCGTAGAAATTATGGATCGGATAATTTTATGGTATTGTGTAGTTATCTAGTCTTGTTTCTACCCGTATAATTCCTACGTGTTAAAGTTATTGAGTTGGGATACATGTTAGAAATCATTTGAGGGATATGTGCTTATTCTGTTGGGACCCAATGAGGTCATTTCTGCTGTTGAATTATTTGCTTAAGTTGCAATTATGTGCTCAGTCATATTTATTCATTGCATATCATATCTCAGTCTTTGTTATCATTTGTTTTTACACCTTGTTATCATTGTTTGGCTAATTGGTATGAGATTTGTGAGCCCGAGATATTAAGAGATTAATGACTGAGTTGGGGCCTGAGAGCTGAATTGTGAGTGACATTTATAGGATCGGGTTGCACACGCGCAACATTTTTTTATGGGATCGGGTTGCACGCTGCATCAAGCTTTATTGACTCATTATGGGATTGGGATGCATGCCACAGCATGCCATGTTGGTTTATGTTAGCTCTTGGGCAGGGTCCGCTCCTCCAGAGTTTGACATACCAGCAGTGAATGCAGGCACCGTACACTGCTGAGTTATTGAGTGTATTGAGTGATTTAGTATGCCGAGTGGTTGAGTGTGCCGATTGACTGAGTGTGACGAGTGGGAGTTGAGACAGTAGGATTGAGTATTTTGAGAGCTTGAGTACCTGGGGGTATTACTCATGCTAGCTATACTTGGCATATTTTATCAGTGTCGAGCATAAATTGTTGAACTCAAAAGTGTAACAACCCGAACAGTCATTTTGAGAGTATTATCCCTGATCTCCCTATTTACTACTTCCCATATATCATTTTATGCTTATGTGACTTGCCGGGAGATTTGTTTTTTGTTTCGGAGAGAATTGGGACATTTAGTCCCTATAATGGACGCTTAAGTTCAAGAAATTTGACCATAGTTAGAATTGTGTGAAGACGACTCCGGAATGGAGTTTCGTCTATTCCGTTAACTCCGTTGAGTGATTTTGGACTTATGAGCGTGTCAGGATTGTGCTTTTGAGGCCCGTAGTTGAATTAGGCTTGAAATGGCAGAAGTAAGATTTTTGGGAAGTTTGACGGGGATTGGACTTTTTGATATCGAGGTCGGATTCCGATTCTGGAAGTTGGAGTAATTCCGTAATGTTAAATATGACTTGTGCGCAAAATTTGGGGTCAATCAGACATGATTTGATAGGTTTCGACATTGATTGTAGAAGTTTGAAGTTTCAAAGTTCATTAAGCTTGAATTGGGGTAAGATTCGTGTTTTTAGCTTTGTTTGATGTGATTTGTAGTTTCAAAGTTCATTAAGTTTGGTTTAGGTTTCGACTAAGTTTTTATGTTGTTTTAGGACTTGTAGGTAGGTTTAGTTGAGGTCCCAAGGGCCTTGGGTGGATTCTGGGTGGTTAACGGACTAGAATTGGACTTGTGGTTCTCGCGGATCGGTACAGGGACGTCTGTACTTATTTTCGGGAGGCTATGTAACTATTAGGAATTCACTTCTTTGATTTCTTGTTGTGCAAAATTGTTGACTTCGGGATTCTAAACTTCCATCTTCTATTCTCTCACATATAGTGAGGACATGCACAACTGGATAGATGACTAGGCATCCGTGCCCCCTACTAGAGCCGCGAGAGGCCGGGGTAGAGGCCGAGGACGTCCACGTGGTCCATCCAGAGCACCCGCACGATCTACTACAGAGGGGCCACCAGTAGCTCCAGTCGGAGCGCAGTCACCTAAGACATCTGTTACTGCACCAGCTCTTCAGGAGACCCTTGCACAGTTCTTGAGCATGTAGCTGAGGCATGGTTGATTCCACTTGCTCCTGCCACATCCTAGGCCGGGGGAGGAGCATAGACTCCTGCCTCCCGCACCCCACAACAGCAGGTTCAGGTCGAACAGGCTCCAGAGGTCGTACGAGTGCAGCCCGTATCCCCAATTCGGCCCAAGGGTAGGGCAACAATTTCTGAGAAGGAGCAGCTCAGGCTCGAGAGGTATAAGAAGTACCACCTTCCTACTTTAAGTGGCTTGGCATCAAAGGATGCCCAAGGTTTTCTTGAGGAGTGTCACCGTATCCTCTGTACTATGGGTGTAGCGGATTCGAGTGTGGCTTCTTTCACTACGTTCCAACTTAGAGAAACGACCTATTAGTGGTGGCGTGCTTATAGGTTGGGTAGTCCGGCCGAGGCAGCTTCGCTCCCTTGGACTTAGTTCTCGGATATGTTCTTGAGGGAGTATGTTCCCCAGAGTCTCAGAGATGCATGGCACGCTGAGTTTGAGCAGTTGCACCAGGGTTCTATGAGTGTGTCAGAGTATGCGGTTCGCTTTATTGATTTGTCTAGACATGCACTAACCTTGGTTGCTATAGTTTGAGAGAGGGTCCATCGATTTATTGAGGGGCTCAACCACAGTATCAGTCTTAACATGTCCTGAGAGTTGGAGATGGATATTGCATACCGGCATGCTGTGGGGATTGCTAGGAGATTAGAGGGTATGGTGACTTGGTAGATAGAGGAGAGAGAGGCCAATAGGTCTCGCGTGTCTAGAACTTATAGTGGTACTTGTTTCCCAGCGGCATCTCATCATGGTATGGGCTATGTGAGTCGCCCTATACATTCTTCACTTCAAGCCGCTAGAGGTATTCTTGCCCCTCCTAGGCCCCATCATCCTTATTATGCACCGCCATTTTCTAATGCACCTTATGCATGGGGCGCTTTCAGTGGTCAGTTCAGCCGACCTGGCTCGAGCCAGCCAAAGAAACTACGCCCTCCGAGAGCTTGTTTTGAGTAAGAGATTGCCCCATAATTAGGAGGGGTGCACCTCCATAGACTACTCAGGCACCGCGTGCTCCACCGGGTCCCCAAGCTATGATTAGAGCACCAGCTTCTGCTCCACCTTTTCAGCCAGATCGAGGTGGAGGTCGAGCAAGTATAGGTCTCCCTATAGGGGGAGGCCAGGCCATATATTATGCTCTTCCTTCTCGCACAGATGCAATCGCATCCGACTCTGTCATTACAGGTATTTTTCTGGTATGTCATAGAGATGCATCAATCTTATTTTATCTAGGCTACACTTATTCCTATGTGTCATCTTATTTTGCCCCGTATTTGGGCATATCTCGTGATTCTTTAAGTTCTCCTGTTTATGTGTCTACACCTGTAGGAGATTCTATTGTTGTTGACTGTGTATATCGATCATGCTTTGTGGTTCTTAGTGGTTTTGAGACCAGAGTCGATTTATTATTGCTCAATATGGTAGATTTTGATAGTATTTTGGGCATGGACTGGTTGTCGCTCCATTATGCTATTATTGATTGTCATGCCAAGACTGTGACACTGGCTATGCCACGATTACAACGGTTAGAGCGGAGAAGTACCTTAGATTACACCCCTAGCAGAGTTATTTTATTTCCAAAGGCTTAACGAATGGTTGAGAAAATGTGTGATGCGTATCTAACTTATGTGGGAGATGTTAGTATTGATACCCATACTGTTGAGTCAATTTCGGTAATGAGGTATTATCTAGATATATTTCCAGCTGATCTTTCGGGCATGCCGCCCGATCCCATATTTTCTTTGGTATTGATTTATTACCGGGCACTCAGCCCATATCTATTCTTCCATATTGTATGGCTCCTCCTGAGTTGAAGGAGTAGTTACATGATAAGGGCTTCGTTCGGCCCAGTGTGTCACCTTAGGGTGCCCCAGTCTTGTTTGTGAAGAAGAAGAATAGTTTTATTTGTATGTGCATTGATTATCACCACTTGAACAAAGTTACAGTGAAGAACATGTATCCATTTCCTCGTATTGATGACCTATTTGATCAGTTATAGGTGCCAAAGTGTTTTCCAAGATTGACTTACATTCAGGCTATCATCAGTTGAAGATTCGGGAGCTAGATATCCTAAAGACTGCTTTCAGGACTCGATATGGTCACTACGAGTTCCTTGTGATGTCATTTGGGTTGACCAATGCCCCAGCAACATTAATGTACTTGATGCATAGTGTTTTTTGGCCCTATCTTGACTCATTCGCCAGTGTGTTCATTGACGACATTCTGGTGCACTCCTGGAGTCGGGAGGATCATGAGCTACACCTGAGGACTGTGCTTCAGACCTTGAGAGAAAGGAAGTTATATGCAAAAAATTTGAAGTGTGAGTTCTGGCTAGACTCAGTGGCTTTTTTGGGTCACGTAGTGTCGAGTTAGGGGATCAAGGTGGATCTGAAGAAGGTTGAAGTAGTGCAGAGTTGGCCCAGATAGTCCTCAGCTAGGAGATTCAACGTTTTCTTGGTTTGGCGGGGTACTACCATCGATTTGTGGAGAGTTTATCATCTATTGCAGCACCTATGACCAGGTTGACCCAGAAGGGTGCTCCGTTCAGGTGGACAGAGGAGTGTGAGGAGAGATTTCAAAAGCTCAAGAAATCTTTGACTACGACCCTAGTATTGGTATTGTCTAGAGGTTCAGGGTCTTATATTGTATATTGTGATGCGTCGCAGATTGTTCTTTGTGCGGTGATGATGCAGTACGGTAGGGTGATTTCTTACGCGTCAAGGCAACTGAAGGTACATCAAAAGAACTATCCTATCCATGACCTTGAGTTAGCAGCTATTGTTCAGGCCTTGAAGATTTGGCGGAACTATTTGTACGGTGTCCCTTGTGAGATCTACACCGATCATCAGAGTTTGCATTATCTGTTCAAATAGAAGGATCATAACTTGTGTCGACGGAGGTGGTTGGAGCTGTTTAAGGATTATGATATCACCATTTTGTACCATCCCAAAAAGGCTAATGTGTTGGCTGAGGCCTTTAGTCGCAAGGCGGAGAGTTTGGGCAGCTTAGCATACCTACCAGCAGTGGATAGGCCATTGGCATTGGATGTTCCATCTTTGGCCAACCAGTTTGATAGATGCATGTTTCTGAGCCGAGTCGAGTTTTGGCATGTATGGTTTCTCAGTCTTCTCTTTATGATCGTATCAGGGAGCGTCAGTATGATGACCCCCATCTACTTGTCCTTAAGGACACGGTTCATCACGATGATGCTAAATAGGTCACCATTGGGAATGATGGTGCATTGAGGATGCAGGGCAGGCTATGTGTTCCCAACATAGATGGTTTGCGTGAGTTGATTCACTAGGAGGCTCATAGTTTGCGGTACTCCATTCACCCAGGTGCCGCGAAGATTTGTATCAGGATATGCCAAAACACTATTGGTGGAGGCGGATGAAGAAGGACATAATATGTAGCTCGGTGACTAAATTTACAGCAGGTGAAGTATGAACTTCAACGGCCAGGTGGATTGCTACAGAAGCTAGTGATTCCAGAGTGCAAATGGGAGCGGATCACTATGGATTTTGTTGTAAGGCTACTATAGACTCTGATGTTTTAGACGTCAATACCACACAAGAATATATATTAAGTGTGTGGTACCCAATTTTTCGAGTGCTGTCTCACAAGAAGAACCTGGTTCTTCTTTGTGTTCCAACTTCTACTGGTGTGGAATAATAAAAGCAGTAAAGTAAACAACACAGAGATTTTTACGTGGAAAACACCTGGTTCAAAAGGTGAAAAAACCACGACATACTCCTCAGTAGGATTTGTTAAAACGCTTCACTAAAAACTCTAAGCCAAACGGACTTACAAAATAAACTCTTTTGTAATCCTAGGACTAACTCTAATCCCTTTGTATCAACTAGCCTCTAGCTAATTTCTACAAGTTTCAAGTTGACTCTAACTTGAATAATGTGTACCTATTACAATTTGCTTCTAAGAAAGCTGATAAGATACAATATTGAAACACCTACTACAATCAACTAGACTCAATACATCAACGATGAAACTGGTTCTTCTAGCTGATATGTAGCCTTTGTATCGCACAATAAATCTGCTTGCAAAATAACTCTGGGATTTTGCTTTCAGATCTTGATTCACTTTAGTACTTGTGCGTCCAAAATTCTAGCAGAAATACTCCGAGTATTTATAGAGTCAGTAGTTGAGTTTGTCGATCAATTCTAGTTCAACTCTTCCCGGGATAAAGAATTCGTATTAAACTCAACTTCCTTCCTTTGTTACTTCTCCTTGTTGAATTCAGCTTCTATTCTCTCATCAGTTTGCAACCTTTTCGCATTAGGAGACAATCTCTTGGTTCACTGATAAGTCACAATCACAAATATCTCCTATGCATATACGGTTCATGTGCCAACTATTCAGTTCAAGAATGTGTGCTCTGATGGACCTTGTTCAACTGGTCAGACATTTGTCAATCTTCAAAACTATGCAGTGACTTGGGTCAACAAATTCCCCCTTTTCGATGATGACAAACTCTGTGCTTAATCCTGTATACACTTTGTACGATTTTTAAGTATTAATCATAGAGAAACCAGGTTCATTAGGTTATAAATATCACGTTGAATTTTTTTGAAAAGTTCGCACAATATCTTACCCCTTTTGGCATCATCGAAAATTTGAAAAATGATACACTTACAAGAATTGTTAATTACTACTCATGGCCATTGAGGCAACTGCAGGTGCAAAGCATGATGAATCAACACAAGAAGCCAATAAATGTAAGCTAAATAAGAAATTGAGACAAGTCAATAACTAGAAGCAAAATTCATTGATTAGTAACGATTATCAACCACCATACATCAAAACAAAAACAAACCAACCATGAGCAAAAAAACAGAGAAAAATAGAAACAAGTCTAAAAAGACAAAAACACGTCCCGAACTGGGCACTTGAATGGTTATGGGGAAGCTCTGGACAACCTAAGGATGGGAAGGTGCAGAGGAGGTTGTGATCTTGGATTGTAGAAGAGAAAGCATCTTTTGAAGAATACCCTCGTTCTTTTCCTTCTCTTTTGGTAATTCAGCCCTGAGTGCATCCCGCTCAGCTTCAACCTCAATCACACGAGATTTCAAACGAAGAATATCCATATCCTTGATCTTGCTTTCCTGCACTAGAGTTCTAACTTTGTTGTTGACTGGTTGCTTCCTAGATGTACCAGGTTTATCCACAGGAACATTGACATTGTAATCACATGTCAGCAAAGTTTCCTTCCCAAAATAATCTTTGGCAGTAGGAATTTCAGCCTTCTTCGCATGAACCCCAAAATGTGCAAGCACAACTGTCAGAATAAATCTATATGGGATTGCATGTGCTTTTGTTCCATTCACAACTCTGTCCAAGAGTTGGATGATGAAAGCTGGACAATTTATTTGCTTTCCCCTGTAAAGACACTCCATCAGAGTCAGATCCATATAGTTGGCTATGTGCCTTCTTTCTTGTCTGGGCAGCAGGAATTTGATCACAAACTCGAATAACAACTTGTGCTCTGGATTCATTTCACTTTTGTAGACCGGCCTGGGTTCAATCTCCCTCTCATTGTCACTGAAAAATCTAGTGATGTTGATTGCTGAGGCCATCCCATCTAGACAAGGCCATCTCTGCCTCGTGTAGTCCTCATAGCCCTCAACTGGTATGCTTAGAATCTCACCCATCTCTTTAGCATCAAAGGAAACTTGAACTCCTTTGACCATAGAGGTGACTCTGCCGTCTTTGATAATGGAATTTCCCATGAATTCCACCAATTTAGCCCTTGCCAGCCTGCCTTCCATGCGAAGAACCATGTCCTTCCATCCCTGCACGTCCAGAGTGTCCTATAGATATCTCATTCCAGGATCCTCTAGATCGTTGAAAAACTTACCCTTCAAGATTGTTCGCTTGCCAAACATTATGATCCTGTCAGTCTCCAAATCATCTTCCTTCTCATCTTCTCCACTCCAGTCTGCATCATCATCTTTCTCCACAACTTTCATTTTCTTTGCCTTGGACCTAGTCCTTTTGGCAGTGCTTGGAGTTGCGGCGGACACAACAGCTGACTTCTTTGAAGAAGCCTTAGCTTTTTTGGGTTTTGGTGTCCCAACCACAACTGGAGCAATCCGCTCCTCTTGTTGGACCAGGTCCAACGTCTCCTCTTCAATAACAACAGCCTCAACAGGCTCTCCAATCTTAGCTTTACCCTTTGCCGCCTTCTTTTTCCTTCTCTCTTGTAGAGCCTTCTCCAACCTTTCTTCTTCATCTCTTACTGTTCTACGAGTAGCTCATACTTTTGGAGCAGAAACACCAGCAACTTCAGAAACTTTCCTTTTCTTTGAAGGAACTGGGTGAGTTGCCTTCTTGGACTTCTAAGTCCTCCTTTTCTTGGGGTTATAGGACTCCCCCAATTTCTTCAGCCTTTCAGCCAATGTTTCCTCCCCAGATGAACCAGGTTCATCTGTGACTTTTTTCAAGCTTGCAAGACTTGCTGCAGCCTCCTCAACTATACTTCCCCCTAACTCTCTGATGTTTTCTCCAATAGTTTCAGGAATGGGACCATAGATAACCAGCGTGGTACCATCCTCCCCAGATCCCCTCTCAACTTCTTTTCCCCCTCTCTCAAGATTTTTTTCTTTTCTACCATCCCTCTGCCTACTTGGCACTTTAACATCAATAACAAACCCAATAAACACGAACCTTTTATTAGCAGAAACAACTTCAGAATTACTTTCAGGATTGCCTTTCTCAGAACTGGTTGAACCAAGTGCGTCTTCCTCGTTAGCTGATTTAAAAGATTCACTAGACGAATCTGTCTTAGAACCTTTGTCCGCTTTAATAATATCCTCCAAGAATTTTTCTCTAGTCCAGAAGCAACAGACTTCCGGGCAAAAACTTTCACACGGCGACCCCTGGGGGCTAGAGTAGGGTTTTGTGTGGGTTCAGGAATAGGTATGTTTTCAGGGGTTGACAAATTTTCTGGTGATTGAGAACTGTATATAGATGGAGAGTTAGATTCAGATTAATAATTTCCTCCATCGTAATCACAATTAGGTGATGAAGTAGAAGAAGAAGCAGGTGGTGGTGAAGACATGATTGTGTGTTGTTAGGAAGAAAAGGCGAGTGATCAGTTTTGGTTTGTGTAGAATGAGTTGAACTTGGTTCGATGGTTACTTTTTGAAGAGAAGAGTAATGATGACCCTTATATAAGATGTGGTTATGGAGATTACAACGGCAGAGTATTTACTCAAGTAGGAGTCTAATCGCCAAAGGACTGACATTGATTAGACATTTAATTTCCCCCTAAAAATAGGTTAATGAAGTGAAGATGGGACATATTGAAACTGGTTCAATTTGGGTAAGTACGAAGTATTTGAACCAATTATGGATAGAGTCCTGCTCATGTATGACTGTAATTGAATTAATACATGTATGGAGATGAGAATGTACCTTGTCAGTCATATGAACCAGCATGGATGAACCAGGTTCATCCTGTTAGAAATCTTTAATTGCCTCAATTTACAAAGATAGATAAACATCATTAGTATCCAGGAAATTATATTAATACATGGAAAAAGAGTATGGCAATAAAAACATGATTCTGAGCAATTATTAATCTGATTAAGTACCTAATTATAATTTTCTAGCCAATAAGAATATTTTGTTTTTTTCAAATATAATTGTTTTCTCATTTTGTTTGTTTGTTTTTTCAATTAGGTGATCTTAATCATCCCTAAATTAAGCATGTTTCTCTCAAAATGCTCCCTACTCAGTGCTTTGGTGAAGATATCTGCAATTTGCTTATCAGTAGCACAAAATTCAATTGAGATCATTCCCTTTTCATAGTTGTCCCTAAGGAAGTGGTGTCTAACATCTATGTGCTTAGTTCTCTTATGATGAACCGGGTTCTTCTTCATACTAATGGCACTAGTGTTATCACAGAAAATAGGAATGCATCCCACATCTATACCAAAGTCCATGAGTTGTTGCTTAATCCACAGCAACTAAGCACAGTAAGAGGCTGCAACCACATATTCAGCCTCAGCAGTAGACAGAGCTACTGAATTTTGTTTCTTGGTGGCCCAAGACACAAGGCAGGAGCCCAAGAAATGAGCCATGCCTGAAGTATTTTTTCTGTCAACCAGGAAACCTGCATAATCAGCATTAGCATATCCTACGAGGTCGAAATTACTACCTTTAAAATACCAAAGGCACAAATCAATGGTGCCTTTCAAATATCTTAAAATTCTCTTCACTGCAGTGAGGTGGGACTCCTTTGGATTTGCCTGAAACCTAGCACATAGTCCCACACTGAACACAATATCTGGTCTGCTGGCAGTGAGATATAGTAGGGACCCAATCATTCTTTTGTATACCTTCTGATCAACGGATGAACCAGGTTCATCCACATCCAATTTAGTAGCTGTGGCTATGGGGGTGTCTATTTCCTTTGAATCTTCCATCTTGAACTTCTTGAGGAGTTCTTTCATATACTTTTGTTGATGAATCATTGTTCTGTCTGGGTTTTGCTTGATTTGTAAGCCTAAGAAGAAGTTTAGCTCACCCATCATACTCATTTCAAATTCACTCCCCATTAGTGTAGCAAATTCCTTGCTAAGCTTTTCAGTAGTTGCCCCGAATATGATATCATCAACATATATTTGCACAATCAGAAGATCCTTCCCCTTTTCCTTTAGGAACAAAGTACTGTCAATTTTGCCTCGTTTGTACCCATGTTCCAGCAGGAATTTTGACAATCGCTCATACCATGCTCTAGGTGCTTGTTTGAGACCATAAAGATCCTTGTCAAGTTTATATACATGATCAGGTGACTCTTGCTTTCAAAACCTGGAGGATGTTTGACAAATACATCTTCCTTCAAATATCCATTGAGAAAGACACTCTTAACATCCATCTGATG
>ML277429.1:17767-50760 GCA_005239495.1 Nicotiana undulata
AATCACTGATTTGTCTAGTGGCCTGGGTACCAAGTGCCATACTTGGCTTCTTTCAAACTGATTCAGCTCCTCTTGCATGGCATTTACCCAATCAGCATCTTGTAGGGATTCACCAATGTTCTTTGGTTCGATTAAGGATAGGAAGGCATAAAATGCACATAAATTTTTCAAGGAAGCTCTTGTTTTGATTTCGGATGACAAATCTGTTATGATGTTCTCAAGAGGGTGAGAACTCTGATATCTGTGTGGTTTGAGTACTAGTAGTTCACTTTTGGATAGTTCCATGTTTTTTTGTTGTTGTGGAACAGGATCAGGGCCAGGATTCACATGTTGCGTTCCCCTTGTCATGTTGCTTGGGGTAGTTGGACCTGGTCCATCACCTGTTCCATCTTCCATGGCTGCTTCAATGTGTTCACTGCTTCTCACCAGTCCAAGCTCCTCATCTTCTGGTTCCTGTCTCTCAGAAAGAGTGTTAGTTTCATCAAAGACAACATGCACACTCTCTTCTACACACATAGTTCTTTTATTGTACACTTTATAGGCTTTGCTATGTGATGAATATCCCAAGAATACTCCCTCATCACTTCTGGGATCAAATTTACCTAGGGAATCTTTGCCATTATTGTGCACAAAGCATTTGCATCCGAAAGCCCTAAGATGGGATATGTTGGGCTTTCTCCCTTTAAGTAATTCATAAGGAGTCTTCTCTACCAGTCGCCTGGTCATACATCTATTGATTATATAATAAGCAGTATTTATTGCTTCTGCCCAGAAGTTGTGTGGTAGTTTTCTAGAAAGAAGCATGGTTCTTGCCATGTCTTCAAGAGTTCTATTCTTTCTTTCCACAACCCCATTTTGCTGTGGGGTTCTAGGGGCAGAAAAGTTGTGATTGATACCATGTTCATCACAGAACTCAGCAAACTTAGCATTTTCAAATTCAGTACCATGGTCAGATCTTATTGATGTCCTAACTGTTTTTGAGTTTTCTTAACAAATATGATGAACATATCAAATGCTTCATCCTTAGATGCCAGAAATATGATGCACGTGAACCTTGAGTAATCATCAACTAACACCATCACATATTTCTTACCACCTCTTCTCAGAGTTCTCATAGGACCACACAAATCCAAATGAACCAGTTCCAACGTCCTGGTGGTACTGACCATTTTCTTACATTTGAATGAGGATCTTACCTGCTTCCCCCTTGCACATGCCTCACAAACTTTGTCTTCCTTGAACTTAATGTTAGGGAGTCCCACCACTAAGTCCTTAGAGACTAATTTGTTAAACTGATTTAGACTTGCATGTCCAAGTCGTTTGTGCCAAAGGAGGGGATCACTGTCCAAAACACTTAAGCAAGTGAGTTCATTTTCAGACAGTGTGGACAAGTCTATGACATAGATATTATTCATTCTCTTTCCCTGCAAAACAATCTTGTCAGTAAGCAAGTTAATCACAAAACATTTTGTGGAAGTGAAAGCAACCAGGTTACCTCTGTCACACAATTGTGACACACTGATCAGGCTATATTTCAAGCCATCTATCAAGTACACATGTTCGATGGAACGTGTGTCATCCTTACCTACTTTGCCAACCCCTATAATATCACCTTTCTTTCCATTTCCAAAGGAGACATTTCCTCCTTTGAGGTTTTCAAGTGAAAGGAACTGTTCCTTGTTCCCCGTCATATGCTTTGAGCATCCACTATCCAAAAATCAAATTTGGCTGCTTCCTCCCACTTGTACCTACAAAAGGAAATCAGGGGTTAGTTTTAAGAACCCAAACTAGTTTGGGTCCTTTTCTATGAGATAATGGATGAATCAAATTTTTCTTAGCCCAATTTGGTAGCCAGTGTTTCTTTTTGACAAACCTCTCATTTTTTCGACTGGCCTGCTCTTTTGTAGATCGTATTTGTAGTGGCCAGTCTTACCACAATGGGTGCAGATATTATTTTCAGGGAGAGTGAGCTACTTTCTTTTGGGATCCCACTTGGGCAATTGACTCCCAAAACCAATCCCTCTCTGGTTGCTACTATGAGTCTCTTGAAGCCATGTCAGGGTATCAGAAGATTTATTCCATTTACAAGTTCTATATAATTCATGTTTGACTTTGCCAAGCTCTTCTTTAAGTGATCTTATCTGTTCATCCTTGGCATACATTTTATCTTTTAGTTTTCCCAAATTTTCCTCTAACATGACATGAGAGTGATCAACAACCTTTTTACTGGATACTAATCTCAGTTTTAAGTTTTCAGATTTTAATTCTAGAATCTCAGTCTCAAGTGGATGAACCTAGTTCAACAGGACAATATTTTTCTTTTCAGATTCAATGACTCTGATTTCCAGGTTCATGCACTTTGCTTTTAGCATTGCACATTCTTTAGAGAGGCGATCATTCTCTTTGTATGTTTCATCATAATCGTCTATGAAATCAAGTAGCAACTCAGAGAGTTTTTCCTTAGATAAGAACTTTATTTTATTTTTAAGATGAGAAATACTTACATATGGTTCTTCATCAGATTCTCCAATTTCCATGAGCGCCTGATCTTCAGTCTCCACATCTTCTGATTCCTCATCTGAACTTTCCCCCCAAGCAGCGACCATAGCCAGTGTTGTGGTTTTCTTGGGTTAGACCAGTTCCTTCTTCCTGTTCCTTCTTTCATATCTCTCCTTTTTCCATTTTACTTCCCACTGAGGACAGTTTTTGATGAGATGGTCAATCTTACCACATTTGTAGCATCCCTCGTTGGTTGGCCTTTCTGGAGCTTTTGCTTTGTTGTAGTTTCCTCCTCTAGAGATGCCATTCTTCCTCATGAGAAAGTTTCTGAATTCTTTGGTAATCATGGCCAACTCTTCTTCCTCCAGATCTGCTCCCTCAGTGATTCTCAGTGCTAGACTCCTCTCCTTCTTTGGACTACCCATCTTCATTGTCTGGCTTCTTAGTTCATAGGCAGTGAGATTTCCAATCAGCTCATCCAATCTCAGGGTTGCCATATTTTTGGATTCCTGGATAGCAGTGATTTTTCTTTCCCAGGAAATTGGCAAGACCCTTGTCAGGATCTTCTCAACCCTGTCCTCTTCAAGAGTAACTCTTCCAAGAGACTTTAGCTCATTAGTCAAGGTTGTGAACCTTGTGTACATCTCTTGGATAGTCTCTCCTTATTTCATAGTGAAGTTTTCATACTGAAAGTATAGTAGAGTACCTCTAGACCTCTTTACCTGAGGTGTTCCTTCATGGGTTACTTGAAGAGTATCCCAGAATTCTTTGGCTGTGGTAAAACTTTGGATTCTGCTGTATTCATCTGGACCTAATCCACAAACTAGCCACTTCTTGGCCTTAGCATTCTTCTCCCATTTCTTCAGGTCTTCAGCAGTGCAATCAGCCCTAGTCTTTGGTACATCCAAACCTTCAGCAGTCTTCTTCATTGTAGCTAGAGGTCCATCAGTGACTATGTCCCAGAGTTCATAGTCTTCTCCAATCAGGTGGTCCTTCATTTTGTTCTTCCAACAAGAGTAGTACTGGCCATTGAAGAGTGGTGGCCTTGCAGTTGATTGACCTTCCCAGTTCCCAGGTAGTGCACTCATTTTGATCTTTTCCAAGGTGTTAGCCTTTTCAAGGATAACCTTCTCTGATACCAATTGATGTTTTAGACGTCAATACCACACAATAATATATGTTAAGTGTGTGGTACCCAAATTTTTGAGTGTTGTCTCACAAGAAGAACCTGGTTCTTCTTTGTGTTCCAACTTCTACTGGTGCGAATAATAAAAGCAGTAAACTAAAAACACACAGATTTTTACGTGGAAAACACCTGGCTCAAAAGGTGAAAAAACCACGACCTACTCCTCAGTAGGATTTGCTCAAACTCTTCACTAAAAACTCTGAGCCAAACGGACTTACAAAATAAACTCTTTTGTAATCCTAGGACTAACTCTAATCCCTTTGTATCAACTAGCCTCTAGCTAATTTCTACAAGTTTCAAGTTAACTCTAACTTGAATAATGTGTACCTATTACAATTTGCTTCTAAGAAAGCTGATAAGATACAATATTGAAACACCTACTACAATCAACTAGACTCAATACATCAACGATGAAACTGGTTCTTCTAGCTGATCTATAGCCTTTGTATCACACAATAAATGTGCTTGCAAAATAACTTTGGGATTTTGCTTTCAGATCTTGATTCACTTCAGTACTTGTGCGTCCAGAATTCCAACAGAAATACTTTGAGTATTTATAGAGTCAGTAGTTGAGTTTGTCGATCAATTCTAGTTCAACTCTTCCTGGGATAAAGAATTCGAATTAAACTCAACTTCCTTCCTTTGTTACTTCTCCTTTCTGAATTCAACTTCTATTCTCTCATCAGTTTGCAACCTTTTCGCATTAGGAGACAATCTCTTGGTTTATTTATAAGTCACAATCACAAATATCTCCTATGCATATACGGTTCATGTGCCAGCTATTCAGTTCAAGAATGTGTGCTTTGATGAACCTGGTTCAACTGGTCAGACATTTGTCAATCTTCAAAACTATGCAGTGACTTGGGTCAACAGAATCAAAGGAAATTCGATACAATTTGGGTGATTATGGATATGTTGACCAAGTCGGCTCATTTCATACCAGTGATGACTACTAAATTTTCCGAGCAACTGGCTTGCGTTTATATCCGCGAGATTGTGAGACTTCATGGAATGCCGGTATCTATCATCTTCGACTGGGGTACGTAGTTTACATCGCGGTTCTGGAGGGCCGTACAACATGCGTTGGGTACTCGGGTTGAGTTGAGCACAACATTTCACCCTCAGATGGATGGACTGTCCGAGTGCACTATTCAGATACCGGAGGTTATGCTTCGTGCACGTGTGATGGAGTTTGGGGGTTCTTGGGATTAGTTCTTGCCACTCGCGAAGTTTGCCTACAATAACAGTTATTAGTCAAGCATTCAGATGGCACCGTATGAGGCTTTGTATGGTAGGCAGTGTCAGTCTCCAATGGGTTAGTTCGAGCCAGGCGAGGCTAGGCTATTGAGTACATACTTTGTTCAGGATTCTTTGGAGAAGGTTAAGGTGATTCATGATCGACTTCATACAGCCCAATCCAAACATAAGAGTTATGTGGATCGGAGGGTTCACGATGTTGCATTCATTGTTGGGGAGAGGGTATTGCTCCGGATTTCACCCATGAAGGGTATTATGAGGTTTGGAAAGAAGGGCAAGTTGAGCTCTAGGTATATCGGGCCTTTCGAGATACTTGATAGGGTTGGAGAGGTGGCTCACACACTTTCACTCCCACCTAGTCTCTCTACAGTTCATCCAGTGTTCCATGTGTCCATGCTCCGGAAATATCACGACGATCTGTCTAATGTGCTAGATTTCAACTCAGTCCTGTTGGACAAGGATCTATCTTATGTTGAGGAGCCAGTGCCTATTTTGGAAAGGCATGTTCGAAAGTTGAGGTCAAAGAACATTGCTTCAGTAAAGGTTCAGTGGAGGGGTCAGCCAGTCGAGGAGGATACTTGGGAGACCGAGCATGATATGCGCAATCATTGTCCTCATCTGTTCACTACTTTAGGTATGTCTCTATACTCATTCGAGGACGAACGATTATTTTAATAGGGGGAGAATTAAATGACATGACCGGTTGTTTTGAGAGTATTAGCCTCGATCTCCCTATTTACTACTTCCCCTGTATCATTTTATGCTTATGTGACTTATCGGGAGGATTTATTTTTGATATCGGAGCGAATTGAGACTTTTAATCCCTATAATGGAAGCTTATGTTCTAGGAATTTGACCATAGTTAGAATTGTGTGAAGACGACTCCGAAATGGAGTTTCGTCAATTTTGTTAGCTCCGTTCGGTGATTTTGGACTTGGGAGCGTGTCCAGATTTGTGATTTGGAGGACCATAGTTAAATTAGGCTTGAAATGGCGGAAGTTGGATTTTTAGGAAGTTTGACCGAGAGTGGACTTTTTTATATCGGGGTCGGATTCCAATTCCAGAAGTTGGAGTAGGTACGTAATGTCAAGTGTGACTTGTGTGCAAAATGTGGGGTCAATGAGACGTGATTTGATAGGTTTCTGCATCAGTTGTAGAAGTTTGAAGTTTCAAAGTTCATTAAGCTTTAATTGGGGTGCGATTCGTGTTTTTAGCGTTGTTTGATGTGATTTGAAGGCTAAACTAAATTTTCATGATGTTTTAGGACACTTTGGTAGGTTTGGTTGAGGTCCTGGGGGCTTCGGGTGGATTCTGGGTGGTTAACGGACTAGAATTGAACTTGTGAGGATTGCTGAAGCTGGACATCATCTGGTGTAATCGCACT
The DNA here is from genome assembly GCA_005239495.1 of Nicotiana undulata. NCBI lineage: Eukaryota > Viridiplantae > Streptophyta > Magnoliopsida > Solanales > Solanaceae > Nicotiana > Nicotiana undulata. The sequence continues at coordinate 24,094 of ML277429.1, forward strand.
TGTGGAGTCCCCATCGCAGGTGCGAGCTTGCAAAAGCAAGCTACGGTGCGCAGGTACATTCTGTAAGGAAAAGGCCGTAGATCGCAGGTGCGATGTGGAGACCGCAGAAGTGGAGTCGCTTCTGCAGAAGATGGAATGCAGAAGCGGAAGGCCAGGAAGGTCGTTGATCGCAGAAGCGAAAGTACTCCGCAAAAGCTGGCGCGCAGATGCGACCCTTTTGCTCGCAGAAGCGGGATTTTGGACTTAAGTGAAGTCCACACTTGTGATTCATTTTACGCAGGTGTGGAGCCGCAGATGCGGTGGAGCCCTTGTAGAAGCGAAATCGCTGGGCAGAGAAGGGGAAATTTCGAGGGTTTGATCCCATTTTCATTTTGGGACTTTGAAAGCTCGGATTGAGGCGAAATGTCAAGGATTTTTCAGAGGAAACTATTGGTTAATGATTTTTGTCTCATTACATTTCACTAATATCATTAATTTCATCATTTAATTAAGGTTTTGGGGTGAGAAATTTGGGGAAAAAGTTGGAAAGTTCTTAGAATGAATTTTGGGATTTTGATTGAGGTTTTGGTATCGGATTTGAGTTATTTTGATAGTGGTGAACTAGGTGTTGAATGTGTGTTCATATTTTGTGACTTTTACCCGATTCCGAGACATGGGCATGGGTCTACTTTTTGGGGAGAATTTCTAATTTCTTGCTAAAGTCTTGATTTCATTAATTATATTAGATTCTTATAGCTATTTTTATGGTATGTAATTTCTTTTGGAGGACATTCGGAGTCGGAAAGTCAAGGAAAGGGCATTCTTATTGACTGATTGAGCTTGGCTTGAGATAAGTGACTTGCCTAACCTTGTGTGGGGGAAATCCCCTTAGAATTTGGTACTATTGTGACAATTCTGTGATATGTGAGTGCCGTGTACGCGAGGTGACGAGTACGTACACAGGCTAATTGTTTAAAACCTGGTTTTTACTGAACACTAACATGCTATATCTTAATGAGTCATCCCAGCATGTGTAGTTATCCCGTTTAGCCTATTATCGCATGTTTATGTGTCTTAAGTCCTTATTTGAAATTTGTGCAACATGCTTAGTTGAATCCCTGTTTTATTATTTGTATTTAGTATTAATATGTAGGATTTCTTGTTGCTAATTATTGTTTCCAACGGTTTCAAGTAGTGTGTTTACTTTTGGGACTACGAGGCGGTACCTCGGGAGATTCCTTGTAGCATATTTACTTTTGGAACTACGAGGTTGTAACTCGGGAGATCCCCCGCTGTATATTTACTTTTGGGACTACGAGGCGGTACCTCGGGAGATTCCCCCTGTCTTCCACATTTACTTTGGTACTACGAGGCGGTACCTCAGGAGATCCAGCCCCGCTATTAGTTGAGAGTACTTGCTGCTGCTTCAAAGACTATATCTGCCAGCATCCATAGACCTCGGAGTCTCCCTTTATCCTTTTATGTTGTTTTTCTTTATGTTTCCTAGACACTGATGTATATAGGAAGATAGAACATCTCCTTAGAGCTTGTGACTCGTGATTACTGGATTTTAGAATTTTTTATACTCGAGTGTTGGTTTACTTGTACATGCCGATCGGCATTATTCGGTTGTATAGTTGTCTGCTGAAGTTTAGATACTAAATTCTGCTTTTATTTCAATTATTCTGCAATTTTCTATGCTTACCCAGTCATAGAGACTAGGTTCGGAGGGAGATTTAGGTCGTGACAGAAAGCATGTCTACATTTCTATATTGTGTACCAACTGGTTATGAAATTTCTCTGAGTTATTGCTGTTATTTTCCTGTTATATCTATACTGTCATTATCTGGATTCGGACTGTACCTTTCTGAGCTCGACACCACTTTCAGCCCAAGGTTAGTCCTGTTACTTATTGAGTACTTTGGGTTGGTTGTACTCATATTACATTCTGCACTTCGTATGCAGATCCAGGTACATCTGGACATGGTGGTTGCTAAACTTGGTGCAGTATCTGCTCGGAAACTATTGAGGTAGCTGCTATGACGCCCGCAAACGTCGACTCTCCTTCCTTTCAGTTTTATTCTGTATTGTTCTATTTTTAAGACTGTTGTATTAGATATTTAGACTGCGTTGACACTTAGTAGCTCATGTACTCGGTGACACCCGGATTTTGGGGATTGTTGCAGTTGAGTCGCAGTTGTTCTTATCTGATATTTATGAGAATTTCACTATCCAACTTATTAAATCATGTTCTTAATTTAAAATGTGTAGTTATTTTGTGATTGTCGGTTTTCCCAGTAATGTGATAGGCGCCATCACAACATGTTAAGATTTGGGTCGTGTCACTATATCATACCCCTTAAAGCGTGGCCTTTCTCGAACCCTGCATGAATATAATGCGGGATGCTTCATGATTTTTTTCATTCCTTTGAATAACAATATAGATCTTTTCTTTTTGGGTTAGATCTTACGATGCGTGAATTGGTCATATGTTGGATTTTAAATAGAACTAGGATTTAGATTGGTGCATGAAGAAAAGTATGTGAATGAAAAAGTTCTATCGATTAATCCAATAAATCTGACGTCGTTTGGTAAGAAAATCATGTCTAGCAGGACATTATGAAAGCAGAAGTACCTAAAATACTAAGTGCTTAGGTATGATAAGATTCCCTCTTCTACAATAACTTATTATCATTAGATACATTCTTGCTAAGTCAATATTAAAGGAAACAACTCATCATTTTTTAAAGTAAATACTAGATTCTTAAGTAATGTTGCTGGGAAATGGTGGATGACAAAGTAGCTAACAAATATGAATATATTGGCCAAATTGCCAGTTGGTTTGAAGGTATGATTGAGTTCCACCAACTGAAATGTTATTTATTATCTTCTATTTCGATTACTATAATTTGTATCTAGTATATATCCATTCAATATTGAAATTAAAAATTCTGCAATGATATTACAATGTTGTCTCATGCTTTAACTGTCCACCTCTAACTTATTTGGAACACAGACCCGTCAACTTTAATTTTAAGTGCGCCTTTAATTTATTACACCTGTCAACTTCAAGATCTAAGGGTCAATACTTGTTTAACTAAAACACCCCCTTATACCATGGTTAAATGAAAAAAAATCTGGATCAGTACCATTTATTAGGATTGCAGTTGGAGGAAGTGGTTGTACAGTGAAGGTAATCGACCATAATGAAAATACAGTGGTGAATGTGATGGTTGAAGGTGATTGTTATGCTGTGGAAGCTAGCTGATGGTGGTGGTTGTGTAATGGTGGCTGGAGGTAGAGGTAATGTTTATGGTATCATCGAGCCCAAAAGTCAATGCATCATGAACTTGTGTCATCCCTTATAAATCTCTATACTTTTCTCTCCTATTTTTACGTGAGAATCATCTAAGATGATATATACATCCCTTTTTCAGAAGCTTACTATCCTAGAAGCCTGATAGTTTTGCTTGACCCGCACTCGTGCACGTCCTTCATCATGGGCTAATTGGTAATAGTAGTCGTGCATCACCAACTGACGGTAAAGCTTGTTGGATCATGATGGCCGTAGTGAAATTGGTGGTTGTGATTTGTGCGACAATGATGAATAGAGATTGTTAGAGGTAACCTTAATTTTTTTTTAAATAAACAACATCTAAATGATTTTAAGATTATATACCAGATTTAAATGAACTAAATATATTTAAAGCAAGTAGTGTGCAACGGCCTGACAGGTCATTTTGATCATTTGTGTTTTCGTTCGGTGGTTCGAGGTAGCGGGTAGTTTCATATGATGTATTATGACTCGCATGTATGGTGGATTTTGGTTTTCGAGCGGTTCAAGATTGATTTGGAAGAATGATTCTCATTTTAGAAGCTTTAGGTTGGAAGAGTTGACTAAGTTTGACTTTTATGTATTTGATCTCGGATCGGAGTTTTAATTGTTCCGTTAGGTTCGGATGATGATTTTGGACTTAAGCGTATGTCTGAATATAGATTTGGCGTCTCCTAGGTTGTTTTGGCTTTAAATGGCGAAAGCTGGATAGTTGAAAGTTTAGAAGGTTGAAAGATTTGACAGAGGGTTGACTTTGTTGGTATCAGATTCAAATTTCGGTTCCAGGAGTTGGTATAGGTTAGTTATGCCATTTAGGACTTGCCTGCAAAATTTGAGGTAATTCCGAGTTGATTTGATATGGTTCGGTACGAGTTTTAGAAGTTGGAAGTTCATTAGTTTATTAGGCTTGAATTGATATGCGATTCGTAATTTTGATGTTGCTTTGTGTGATTTGAGGCCTCGAATAGGTCCGCATTTTGTTTTGAGATTACTTTGTATGATTGGATGGGTCCCGGTGGCCTCGGGTTGTTTCAGATGGCCAACGGGCCATTTCCTCATGTTTTGAATTGTGTTTCTCATGTCTGGTGTTTCTTCATCGCGATCGCGATGAAGGTATCGCGTTCGCAGAGGCCTTATTGGGAGGCAGGAGGATAATTACTTCATGTTCGCGAAGGTGGGGATGCATTCGCAAAGATTTGGGAGGAAGTGATTCGCGGTCGCGAGGTCGAACTATGCGTTCACACAAAAGGAAGATTTGGCTGGGGTGGCACGCGTTTGTTCTTTGCGTTCGTGGGTGTCAGGGTGCGTTCGCGTAGGAACTAGGAGATTGGTTACCCGGCTCGCGAAGAAGGGGATATAGTTGGGGGTGTGTTTGTTCTTCGCGATCGCGAGGATTGTGGTATTCCTGGGCATAATGTTTAAGTACTCTATTTCGAGGGGTTTTGTTATTTTAACACAGTATGAGTTAGGGAGCTCGGTTTTGGGAAATTTTGAAGGGAATTTTCATGATTCAGATTGGGATAAGTATTTTTTTACTCGGATTTATTTAGATTTCATGATTCCAACCTCAATTTTAGTGTGTGATTAATGATTAGAATTGGAGAAATTGAGAATTTTAGTAAAAAGCTTTCTAGAACATAAATTGATGATTTGAGAGCCGATTTGAGGTCGGAATTGGATGATTTTTTGTATGATTGGACTTGTATCGGAATGGAAAATTTATGAGTTTTGTCAGATTTCTGGGTGCGAGCCTAGGGTTGACTTTTTGATTTTAATTAAAGATCTTGAGCTTTATTATTCAGTATGTTTCCTATAGCTTTTATTTATGATGAAGTTAATTTGGCTAGATTCGAATCGTGTGGAAGTTGTTTCACGCCAGAAGGGCTTCATATAGTATTGATTTAGCTTCTTTGAGGTAAGTATCTTGCATATCTTTGTGTGGGGGAACTTCCCGTAGGATTTGGTCTAACTGCACTATTTGAATTTTGTGAAAGACATGTACACGAGGTGACGAGTATGTACCAGAGCTTATATGTAAAAATTGACCGGTTTAGACACTTAGGTTATTAATATGCTTTTAATTGAAGTTGTTATTATATGGAATAACTTTCATTTCCGAGTTGTTTCTTGTTTTATTTTGTTGTTGTTGAAATTCTTGTATACATTGTTATTAAGCCGCGGGCTATGCTTTATTGTGATATTGGTATTATCGTTTTGGCAATATTGTGGCATATGTGGACATATGTTATGGGGATTGATTGTTGTTGTGTGGAGCATAAGGGTGGAAAATCACTATTGCTTATTGTGAGAAGCGATACGGGTGGCTGTTGTGTCATTGTCTAGGCGGAGTAATACGGGTGGCTATTGTGTTATTGTCAGGGCAGTGTAATACGGGTGGCTATTGACCTACTGTCTGGCGGAGTGATACGAGTGACTATTATGATATTGTCAACGCGAAGAGATAAGGGTGGCTATATGAAAATGTTATGTGATGGCCTGGGGGCGTGTTGTTGATGAATGAAGAATATTCTAGTTGTTGCTTTTGATTTCCTTGTGTGCGTCATGCATATTACGTAATTTGTTGTGTTATTCCCAATGTGCTACTCGATGTGTCTGATACTACTTGCTGATTTGAGCTGTGATATTACACTTGTACATGCATACACCGTAACATGTCATGGAGTATGAAACTTGATGTTCACTGATCATATATATGTATTCTTATATATCTGCTTTCTCTGTGATGTGGATTTGACTGGTAGCCCGTGACCACGCCGGGCGGATTGTGATATTAAGCATGTGTCTATGCCGGGCAGATTGTAATATTGAGCCTATGATCACGTCGCGCGGATTGTGATATTGAGCCTGTGACTATGTCGTACGAATTGTGTTATTGAGCCCATGACCATGTCGGGCGAATTGTGATATTGGCACGTGGGTTGTCCGTGAAACACGTGAGTTGTTCGTGCGGTTGTGACTATAATGAGGTGCCATGCATATAAGATTCATGATTTGTGACTTGAGATTTGGGATTATGAGGTGTGGTATCTCGAGGGTGAGTCTTGTTATAAATCCTGTCGGAACGATTTGATGATTAGAACTGTTATTATTTTTCCTTAATTGCTTTCACCGGTATTTTATCATTTCTTTGATTATTTTGCTATTTTATCACATAATTTCTCTTTGTGACATTTATTTACTTTTCCTTTAGTTGCTAGCTTATATTGATATTTTGCACAATTCACTTAATTAGTGAGTGTCTTGACTTGAACCTCTTCATTACTCCACCGAGGTTAGTTTTGATACTTACTAGGTACTGACCGTGGTGTACTCATACTTCACTTCTGCATATTTTTGTGTAGATCTAGGTATTGAAGTTAGCCGATTCAGGCAGAGAGAGCTTCTTGATCGTGAGTATTCAAGGTAGAGCTACTTGATCGTCGTCATTCCTCGGAGTCCTTTCCTTACCTTATTATTGTCAATTCTTTGTACGAACAATATTGTATTTTGAGTATTTCTATGTATTTAGTAGAGTTGTGACTCTGTACTACGTTGTCTTGAGGAATTTGTTGTGATTATTGTCGCGTGGGCTTGTATCACCTTTATTTATATATTTACATTAAATCCTGTTTTTATTATGTCATGTTTAATTGTTTTAATTGTTGTAACTAATCTGCTTACCTAGTTTGAGAAACTAGGTGTCAAGTTGAGTTGTTTCAATTTTGGGACGTGACAAGTTGGTATCAGATCTCTAGTTCATAGGTTCTACGATTCACGAACAATTTTAGTAGAGTCTTGCAGATTGGTACGGAGACATCTATACTTATCTTCGAGAGGCTACAAAATTATTAGAATATTCCACTTCTTTCATTCCTTATCGGGCGGATTTATCGATTTTGAAGCTTGAGCTTTTGTATTTCTATTCTCTCACAGATGGTGAGGACACGCACTACAGGATCAGCTGAGCAGACACCCGCATCTTTGCTAGAGTCGAGAGAGACCAAGGCCGACGTAAAGGCAGAGGAGCGGCACGTGCTACAGCTAGAGCACCTACCAGAGCAGCAATTGGGAAGTCACCAGTATCTCCGATTAGGGAGCAGGCCGCCGAGGCTCCTGTCGCTACCCCTGGACTTCAACATACTTTAGTGCACTACCTGCAACATGTTTGGTACATTGGCTCATGTGGGGTTGATCCCAGTTGCACCAGCTACTTCACAGGCTGGGGGAGGAGCTCAGATTCCTACCGCTCGTACTCCATAACAACGGGCTCATATTGATATGGTCTTGGGTGTTATGCCGGTATAGCTAGTTGTCGCGGTTCAGTCTGAGGTCAGGCCGATGGCATCAAAGGTAGAGAAGAACAATTATAGAGGTTCAAGAAGTATGATCCTCCCATTTTCAGTGGCTTAACTTCTGAAGATGCTCTAGGTATTTTGGGGAGTTTAGTTTTCTTGGGCTCAGTTTTCTTCTATGTTCTTTGGGGAGTTCGTTCCATAGACCCTCTGGGATACGTGACACACTTAGTTGAGCAGTTGCGACAGAGGACTATGACTGTGTCCGAGTATGTTATGAGGTTCAGTGTACTATCTGGTCATGCACCTACTTTGGTTTTCACTGTTAGAGAGAGAGTGTGTAAATTTATCGAGGGGGTCAGTTATGGTCCAGACTTGGGATGGCACGAGAGTTGGAGACCGATACTCCATTCATTAGGTTATGGAGATTTCTCAGAGGTTAGAGCGTATTAGAGGTCATGATAGGGAGGCTAAGAGATTTTGAGGTCATGGAGGATTTAGTGGAGTCTATTCTTTAGCTCTGACCTATCATGGCAAAGCTTCTGTCAGTCGGCCAGTTCACCTCGCACTTCACATTACCCATAGTTCCCAGCTAGCTAGGGACCCCAGGGTACTCGTATCGATCATCCATCTTTCAGTGTGTCTACTATGGGGTTTCTTCAGCGATTATTCTAGTCATCAGGCACAGGCTCAGTACCAGCAGCCATGCCCGTAGAGGGGTTGTTATAGTGTGATGATACTAGGCACATTATGAGAGATTGTCCCAGACTTCGGAGAGGTGGACTTCATCAGAGTACTCGGGCTATGGGTTCCACTCGAGTTGCTAATCCACCTGCACAACCAGCTAGAGGTGGAGGACATGCAGGTAGAGGATGTCCTAGAGGTAATGGTCAAACCCGTTGTTATGCTTTTATTGGTAGGCCGAGGCCGTTGCACCCGATAATGTCATTATAGGTATGTTTCCGGTTTGTCATAGATATGTATTGATTTTATTTGATCTAGGTCCTGTTTATTGGTTTGAGTCATCCTATCTTGTTTAAAAAATGGATATGTTTTATGATTCTTATATTCTGTTTATATGTATGCACCCGTTAGGGGATTCTATTATGGTAGACCGTATCTACCATTTTTGTTTGTTCACCATTGAGGGTAATGAGATTAGGATTGACCTTTTGTATCTTAATATGGTGGACTTTGACGTGATGTTTTTTGGATGATTTGGCCATACCTTGCGATTCTGGTGCTCTACAGGCATGGGGAGTTCGTTGCGAATTGAGGTTTTATTCTACCAGATTGAGTTAGTGGAAGGTTTTCAGTTTGGGAAGATTATCCTACTTGTGGTTCCGAGTTGCGGATGGGATCCTCGTGTTCCTCACGGATCGGTATGTTTGGACCAGGCTATGTGCCTCGATGGAATTATGTTAGGATGAGTTCTTTTGTGGTTGTTGCATATGATTTACTTTTTTCTTGTGTGATGGGTTCACAGTATTGTGCTGATGGGGAGTTGTGCCCGTTTGACTTGTTGGGTCTCATATGTTACTCTTTCCATCTTTAATTATTTTCGAGTTGTGTTTGTTGGTTACAGATTGCGTAATATGTGTCGGAATAGCGGTTGGGGTGTCTTGTCGTTCGTATAGCTTGTACTGAGTGAGATGAGATCATTAGACCTGGAAATTGGTGCGATCGGACTTGGATAAGGTAAGTACATATAATGATGGAGTTGATAAGCTTGGAGCTTGGTGTTGGTTCTTTTTGGACAAGAAGAACTCCAGGACTTGTTGATTGGTTGAGTGTTATGAGATTAACATATTTCTTACATCATTAGCAGTGTTGGGAAGGTTTGGAACAATGTTCTAGTTGATATGAGATTATTTACCTGTACCGGGTTTGATAATGGGTAGCTATTATGATCAGGGGTGTTGTTATGGGCTTGTGAGTGATGAGTTACGCCGTGTGGTTATGCCTTGTGAATATACTTATGTTCTGTTGCAGCTAGTTGAGGTTGATACAATGTGTTTATGTGATAATCAGATCTTTAGAGGATGCTTGGATGTTAAAACTTGGTTCTAAGGCTTATGGGTATGGGTAGAAGGAATAATCTTCAGTCGAGATATTGTTGTTGGGCTTATGTGGATTGGGGTGATGTGGAATCACTCGTGTGTATGTGTATAGTAAGTTTATATAGTGTTTTGATGACTTTGGGACAATTCTTGGCACGTCCGAGGACTAACTTTTGCTTAACAGGGGGAGAATGTAACGACCCGACCAGTCATTTGATCATTTGTATTTATGTTCAGTGGTTTGAGTCACAGGTAGCTTAAAATGGTGTATTATGACACACGTGTATAGTATATTTCAATATTTTAGGGGGTCAGGATTGATTTGGAAGAATAATTCTCATTTTAGAAGCTATATGTTGGAAGAGTTGACCAAGTTTGACTTTTGCGTATTTGATCTTGGATCGGAGTTTTGATGGTTTCGTGGACTTAGGCTTAGGTCTGGATGTGGATTTGGAGGCTCCTAGGTTGTTTTGGCTTGAATTGACGAAAGATTGATAGTTGAAGGTTTAGAAGGTTGAAAGATTTGAATGAGAGTTGACTTTGTTGGTATCAAGTTCGAATATAAGTTTTGGGAGTTGGTATAGGTTCATCGTGCCATTTGGGACTTGCCTGCAAAATTTGAGTTCATTCCGAGTTGATTTGATATGGTTTGGCACGAGTTTTGGAAGTTGAAAATTTATTAATTCATTAGGCTTGAATTGATGTGTGATTCGTACTTTTGATGTTGCTTGGTGTGTTTAGCGGCTTTGAGTAGGAACGCGTTATATTGTGAGATTTGTTGGTGTGATTGGATGGGTCCCGGGGCTACAGGTGTGTTTCAAATCGGCTACGAGCCATTTCCTCATATTTTGAATTGATGTTTCTGGTGTCTGGTGTTTCTTCATCGCGATCGTGATGAAGGTGTTGCATTCGCAGAGATCTTTTTGGGAGGCTTGAGGATTTGTATTCGTGTTCGTGAAGATGGGGAAGCGTTCGCGAGGATCTGGAGGTAGTGATTTACAGTCGCAAGGTGAACTACGCGTTTGCGAAAGAAGGTCTGTCTTGGGTCGCACACATTTGGTTTTCGCGTTCGCAGGTGTCAGGGCGGTATGCGTAGGCACTGGGAGATTGGTCAGCGTGTTCGCGACTTGTGGGTTGCGTTCGTGAAGAAGGGGCTATAGCTGGGTGTGATTTTGTTCTTCGCTATCGCGAGGATTCTGCCGTGATCATGGGGAGTATGTATGGGCAGAATGTGTAAGTACTCTATTTCGAGGGTTTTTGTTATTTTAACACATTTGGAGTTAGAGAGCTCAATTTTGGGCGATTTTGGAGGGAATTCTCACAATTTTAGTGTTTTATTAATGATTTGAATTGGAGAAATTGGGGATTTTAGTAAACAAAATTAAAATATAAACAGACGATTTGAGGTTAGAATTTGATGATTTTGTATGGTTGGACTCGTATCGGAATGGATGTTCGGAATTGTGAGTTTTGTCGGGTTCTGTAGTGCGTGCTTGAGGTCGACTTTTTGAGTTATCTTTTTTTTTTTGTAGAATCCACTAGGCATTGTGCCTAGGGTTGATTTTCATATATAAAAAATAAAGTACAACAAGGGAGGGGGACAAAGACCCGACCTCCCAAAATATGGTACATGAGCATCTGGTCATCCAAACATGACAACCGGATGAATCTTGTATGGTATGATGACTTAAACCTATAATGATGTTCCAAGTGACTATCCAATAGTGATAGTCAATTGGATGTACAAAAACAGAATGAAGTAAACCTAGGTAAACTATACAAAGATGCACAAATGGACTTAATTCTACTAGATAAAGGAAGTGGGAAGCCAACTTCCATATACAAAAAGATCTACTTCTACAGAATAAAAAGTTTCCTATGGGGCATGGAAAACCACCTGTGAAGGTGATGGGAGGCATCTTCAATCTCGCTTTGACATTGATGTCAAAGTAAGCCAGGTTGAAGATGTCTTGCAAAAGAGCCTCTGTAAGTGGGCAAAGAGACATCTGATGTTTGTTATTATTGACAGAAGATGGTAAGCATTGGCTTGTTTCTTGCATTATTGAAGCTTAAAGCATGTAGGTGCTGATATGGTTGAATTGCATCATTGAGATTGAAAGTTGAGGTAGCAGCTGCTGATAACTTGTAATTCTGCCTGCTTTCAGAGCTGCCCCATGTGTGGTTCCATGGTGTTTTTATAGCTATGTGTGTAGATGAGTGTGAGTATATGTTGGCTCCTGAAGGTATGACAGACCCTTAAGAATTTACACAATTACAGAAGGTTGAGCATTTGAAATGCTAATACCACCCCTTGCAATTGAATCAATTTGTTGAGTCTGTCCCAGGCACCTGCAAAAAGAAACAAACAGGTTACTGTAAAACTTTTTGATTTTAGATAGAGATCAAAAATTTATTATTTGAATCATTTTCTAAGACTTTTATTTATGATATTAAGTTGTTTTGGCTAGATTCGAGCCGCCCGGAGGTTGTTTAACGCGCGAAGGGCTTCTTAGAGTATTGATTTAGCTTTACTTCCCCGTAGGATTTGGTCTAATCACATTATTTGAATTATGTGAAAGACGTGTACACGAGGTAATGGGTGTGTACTCGGGCTTATATATGAAAATTGACCCAATTAGACTCTTAGGTTATTAATATTCTTTTTATTGAAGTGAGAGCTTCATGATTACACAGATTCAAGGTAGAGCTGCTTCATCGTTGCAGTCCCTTGGAGTCCTTTTCTTACCTTATTACTGGCAGTTCTTTATCCGAACAATATTATATTTCGAGTGTTTCTATATATTCAGTAGAGTTCGTGGATCTGTATCATCTAGTCTTGGAAAACGTTTTATGATTAGCGCTGCGTAAGCTTGTATCACTTTTATTTCTGTATTTATATTAATCCATGTTTTCATTGTGTCATGTCTAATTGGGTTAACTGTTTTAAGTGATCTGTGTTCCTAGTTTTAGAGAATAGGTGCCATCACGATTCTTAATATGGGATTTTGGTTGTGACATAGGGGCAACAAAAATAAATACAGTGTGAAAAGTGGACTTAAATATTAATTATTTAGATTAAAACCTCATTTAAATGGAAACAAATATGTAACGACCCGGCCGGTCGTTTTGAGTAATTTAGCATCGATCCCCTAAATTATACTTTCTCTATGTTATATTGTGGTTATGTAACTTTCCGGGATGGTTAGTTTTGGTTACGGGCGAGTTTCAGAGTGAAGTGGGACACATAGTCCCAAAGTTGGAGGTTTAGGTTGTAAAAATAGACAATAGTTTGACTTGTGTGAAGATGACTCCATAATGGAGTTTTAACGGTTACAATAGCTCCGTATGGTATTTTGGTCTTAGGGTCTTGTCCAAATGTTGATTCGGAGGTCCGTAGGTCATTTCGGCATGAATTGGCGAAAGTTGAAAAATCGAGGGAAAGGTCTTCTAAGGGATTGATTTAGCATGGTTTGAGGTAAGTGACTTGTCTAACCTTGTGTGGGGGAATTACCCCTTAGGATCTGGTATTGTTGTGATAATTGTGATATGTGAAAGACGTGTGCGCAAGGTGACGAGTGTGTACACGGGCTAAATGTTAAAATTTCCGGGTTTTTTAGCTATGTAGATTTCTTTCATGCTTTAATTGAGTTACTTTAACATGTTATAGTTATCATAATTGGTCTAATTTCACATGTCTACTTGTCCTATCTCTTACTTGCTAATTTATCTACTTGTTTAGTTGAAATTCTTGTTTCCTTATTTCGTATTCACTATTTAACTGTTAAATTCTTAATTGAAATTGCTATTCCTTGGAATATCATGTTGTTGAAATTGGTATTGAGTTTCACAAGTCGTGATTCCTATTGAGGCAAAGTGCTAAGTCGTGAAATATCATTCTATAGAGTTATTCCTCCGGTTATTATTGTTGAGACTTGGTGTACATTGTGTTTGAGTCGTGGGCTCCTTATTGTGAAATTCTGTTATTGTTTGGTTTCTCTAGCAAATTGTGATATTGGGCACTTGAGGTGAAATTTGTGATACGTTATGATATTGATACACATGCTATGGTATAAGGTATGAGTGTTGAAACGCATGCGGTGAGATAAGGTGGTCTTAATTAACGTGGCTAGTAGGGGAACTACTAGAAGCCATGCAGTGTGATAAGGTGGGCTAAAAGCGGGATGCTATTTCGGGAAAAATGTTTTTAAAAACTAAATGTAAATTCTCCCGCGGTGATATAAAAAAAGATTGTGATTTAGTTTGTGATTTGAGACTACGAGGAGGTACCTCGGTAGTGACTCTTGTTAACATTTTCCTATTCTTTGTACTTGTCTTTGATCGTTGTTTCCTTAGCATACTATTAATTGTCTTTCTTCATGTTATACCATTTTCTTAGTTCTGTGTAGCTAATCTTGTTATACTAATCGTTGTTTCAACTTCATTATTGTCTTTGTTACACTGCCTAAATTTGTCCAGTCTTTTATTATTTCCAGTAGGGCCTTGACCTGACCTCGTCACTACTCTACCGAGGTTAGGCGTGGCACTTACTGGGTACCGCTGTGGTGTACTCATGATACTCTTCTGCACATCTTTTGTACAAATCTAGGCACTTCTACCAGCCCTGACATTAGTTGGGATTCTGATGCGGGGACTTCAAGGTATACATGCTGACGTCTGCAGGCCTCAGAGTCCCTCTCTCTCTAGATCTATTATATCACTATTCCTTATATATAGACACGATGTATATGATTATCCAGTATTCATACTTAGAGCTTGTGACTTGTATTATTTTAGATCTAGGGATTTATATATGTTGAGTTGTAACGTTGTTCTAATACAAAGGTTGAGTTTGAGAGTTATATCTATAGTTAAGTTATTTCAATTATTCCGCATGTTGTTAGGTTTTCTTAGTCTTAGAGACTAGGTGCCGTCACGACGTCCTATGGAGAGAAATTGGGGTCGTAACAAAATATAACTTTAATTTTCATTGTTTGTACTTAACGAAGGTTTCCAGTTAAATCATTCAGATTTAACTCGACTAAGTACATTTTTTGTGACGACCCGATAGGTCATATGAGTACTAGATCCTTTTTCTATGTTCTGAGACCTCTCGCAACTTTATCTAATGTGTTATGACTTGAGTACGCTGTCCGTGTTGTTTTCTAAAAGCTATTATGTGAAATTTTAAAGAAAATATAATTTTTGACTTAAAACGAGGCTTGAGTTGACCACGATCAATGTTCTTGGTAAACAACCTCGAATCGATATTTTGATGATTCAGATATGTTCGTATGATATTTTTTGACTTGTGCGCTTGTTTGGTTTGGGTCACGGGTGACCTGAGGGCGTTTGATGCATTATGTGAAAATTGGAAAAAGTTGATTTTTTAAGTTGAAAATCTTTAGTTTTGATGACCGATTCTTTATTTTGATGTTGTTTGATGATTAAAGATAGCGAGTGAGTTTTTGTGATGTTATTACACTTGTGTGAATGTTAGGATTGGAGCTCGAGGGGCTCGGGTAAGTTTTGAATGTGTTTTGGATGGAAATGAACTGATGTTGGAATTCTGATGGTGTGAAGTTGCATCTCATATTTGCGTGGACCTGATTGCAATTGTTAGCCTCGCGTTTGTGATGTCAGGATCGCAAATGTGAAGTGGGAACTGAGGGATGGTCTTCTCTTTTGGGGAGAATTCATCGCATTTGCGAACTGGAAGGGGGTTGTATTTTTAATGTAGGTGCTGGATTTTGCTATACAGGCATGCTCGTTGATAGCTTCTCTTTTGTGAAGCATTGTCCGCATTTGTGAACTGGAGGGCCTTCACAAATGCGAAAGGAATGTTGCATTTGTGATGCCTTCATGGTTGGGAAACTAATGGATTTTGCGATCAGTTGGTCGATTTTGCGAAGGTTGCAATTAAGAAAAAGGGTTTGCAATTGCGACATCGGCACCTGGGTAAAAGTTTAAAGAATCGGGACTTATCTAATTTTACACCATTTTTCAACCCTAGTTTCTAGAGAAAATTTTCTTTCCAAATTTATTGGTAAGCAACTTTAATTTTTATTCTCAATTAAAATTGCTTTTTCATGAATTATTCATCAAATCTATGTATTTTAAGATAGAAATTAGGGGTATTGGGTAGAATTTGAAAAGTTTATAAAATTGAGATTTAGACCTCGAATTAAGGTCAGATTTCGAAATAAATTACGTATTCGGATTCAGGGTGAATGGGTAATCAGAATATGGTTTGAATCTAGGATGTTGATCACGTGGGACCGGGTTGACTTTTTCAAATATGATCAAAATTGAACCTTTTTCATTCGTGGGCAGTTGCTTAAGCTTGTTTTGAATTGTTTGAACGATAATTGGCTAGATTCAATTGGTTTGGAGTCTTGTTCTAAAGAAATATATGTGGTTGATTGTTGATTGGGTTCCGAAAGAGGTAAGTGTTGTGGTTAACCTTGATTTGTGGGAATGAAAACTTGATTGGTCAATTTGCTACTTGATATATGTGTGGGAACGATGTATATGTAACGTGATGAGTGTATATGCATTATCATACACTAAGCATGCGGGTCGGGCTACTTAATCGCATGTTTTCATTTATACCATGCTTTCTTTTATTCTATGTTATTACTCGTTCTGTGCTTTAATTGCTACTTGCCTTTCCTTGTGAAATTCGTGCTTTCATTCGCTTCATGCCTCAATTTGCTATATGTTTTCATGTATCCATGACTTCATTTATTGAATGCCTTTGCTTTCTTTATGCTTTTATACGTTGTTAGTTAGCCGCTTTTACTTGTCTTATGTATTTACTTGTTTGATTGCCTTACATGTTTTCATTTCACTCTACAATGTATATTGAACCATCTTAAAGACTTTATTTGCTTAGTTCCCTTTTGCGGTACGTTGTGAGATACGCCGTAGCTAATTGTAGTACAATAATATGTATATGTGGGATCAGGTTGCACGCCGCAAAGGTATTGATATGACATTGGGATCGGGTTGCATGCTGCAACGGTAATGAGATTTTACACGGGATCGGGTTGCAGCTTCAATGTTATTGAGATTATATACAGGATTGAGCTGCACATCATAAAGGTATTGATTTTATATGTATGGAATGCGTTGCATGCAGAAACGGTACTGTTATTGTATGTGAATCGAGTTGCACGCTGCAATGGAGAAGATGTTTTATGGTTATTCTTGGTTGTTCATTCTGTTACCGTATTATGTTGTGAAACTGAGCATTGAAGAAATTTTAGGGCTCTCTGTTGTGTATTTCTTATTCTGATTTTAAAGTAATTTTTGTTTATCTATTCCGTTATTATTTTCTATTTATACTCATACAAGTTTATAGTGAGTGTCTTGTCATAGACTCGTCACTACCTCTTCGAGGTTAGGCTAGGCACTTACGGATTTTACTCATTCTACACTTCTACACTTCTTGTGCAGATCCGAGTGTTGGTCCTAGTGGCGGTTAGTGGAGATTGCTCGAACCGCCATTCCCAGGAGACTTGAGGTAGAGCTGCACAATGTTCGTAGACCTTGAAGTCCCCTTCCTATCTATTTATGACACCAGTTTTTGGGATTAGACTAGACTGTATATTTATGAATTTCATTATGTATTTAAGTCTTATTTCTTAATAATATTCTTTTTAAATTTTTTAGATTGAATAACTGTTGAGCAAATGTTGGCTTTCCTAGGATGTGGATGTTAGGCGCTATCACAACCCCGTAATTGAGATTTCAGGTCATGATATCTTTTTATTAAAATTTCTTTTTCTTAATAGGTTCGAATAATTCAAATTTTGTACACAATGTTATCACTAAGTCGACGTTCACTTAAAGATTCACGTGAAGGTAACTTTTTATGCTATTCCATATATCATAACAACACAATCACTATTATCAATCTCACATCCATAACTGGCATCACCAACCATCTTTATCAATCACATGCACTACCAACTCCAACCGCACACCACAACTACCATTGGCACTGATATTTAGCTTACAACAACAACAACAACCCAGTAAAATTTTACTAGTGGAGTCTGGGGAGGGTAGAGTGTACCCATACTTTACTCCTACCCCACAGGGGTAGATAGGCTATTTCCGGGAGACCTCGGCTCAAAGACAATAGATATGTGACAACAAAATCCGAAAAATAATATCACCAACGTGAGAAACAACAAATAAATGGAAAAGCACTAACACAAATATTATGCAAAAGTTTGAAACACAACATCAATCGCTAGCAGTGCTAGAGAAAACACTATCATACTCGTCAGTACAAAGAGGGAAACTGGGACAAAGAGAAAAATTGCTCGACTACCCTTTAACCAACAATCCTAATGCTCGACCTCCACACCTTCCTATCAAGAACCATGTCCTCAAAAATCTGGAGCATTGCCATGTCTTATCTGATTACCTCGCCCCAATATTTCTTTGGCCGCCCTTTACCTCATCTCATACCTACCAAAGCAACCGCTCACACCTCCTAACCGATGCTTCTAAGCTTCTCCTCTACATGTGTTTGAACTTTCTAAGCCGCGCTTCCCCCATCTTGTCTTCCACCAGAGCCATGCCCACCATATCCCAAATATCTTCATTCCTAATCTTATCCAGCCTAGTGTGCCCACACATCCATATCAACATCCTCATTATGCTACTTTCATCTTCTGGATATGTGAATTCTTGACTAGCGAACACTCAGCCTTATACAACATGGCGGTCTAACCACTACTCTATAGAACTTACCTTTGAGTTTCGGTGGAACATTCTTGTCACACAGGACTTCAGACGCTAACCTCCATTTTATCCACCCCACCTTAATACACCGCGTAACATCCCTGTCGATCTCCCCATATCCCTGGATAATTGACCCTAAGTACTTAAAACTTTCTCTCTTGAGGATGACCTATAAGTGAAGAGGGTCACATGAGCAATCTATGCCCATCAAATCCACAGTCTCTATAGTTTATGGGTAATGCAAATCGAGGCATGGAAAATCAGTATGGGGATACTTACAATCCTAACTGGAGGAACCACCCAAACTTCTGTTGGAGTGGAAACCAAGGTGCTTAGAATCAGTATAAGCCATAAGCACCTCAAAAACAATATAGACCACCTCAGGCTGAACAATATGCAAACTCGACAAGTCACTTTGAGGAGATCATGAAGAAATTAATGGCTGACCAGCGGGCCTAAACGACAGAGATGATGAAACAATTAATGGCTGACCAGCAGGCCTAAGAATCAGTGATGAGAAATTTAGAGCGACAATGGGGCAACTTTCCAGTGCTCAAAATACTTGACCAGCCGGGTCTCTTCCTAGGGATACTGAGCATAATCCTGAAGCTCAAGTCAATGCGGTTACCTTGAGAAATGGAAGATCATTAGAAGAAGTTCCAAAAAAAAAAAAGAATTATACAACTAGTCCTGAAGGAGAATTAGTTCCCTAGCCAGTTGAGGAGAATGAGAAACAGAGCAAAGGATAAGAGCTAATAATTGTGACAAGGCCACCACCTCTGTTTCCACAAAGACTGCAGAAGCAAAAAAATGATGCGAAGTAAAAGAAATTCTTAAACATTTTTAGCCAAGTGTGTGTGAATTAGCCTTTGGTAGAAATTTTGAAGGAAATGCCTAAGTATGAAATGTATCTCAGAGATATTGTGGAAAACAAGCGAAGACATACAAATTTTGAAACAATTGCACTAACTGAAGAGTGAAGTGCTAGAGTTCAGAGTAAACTTCTTCCTAAGTTGAAGGATCCTGATACTTTCATAATTCCTCTATCTATTGGAAAATAAGAAGTTGGTAGAGCCCTGTGTGATTTAGAGGCTAGTACAAAATTTGACGCCATCCTCTTTGTTCAAGCAACTCGGATTGGGGGTTCTTAGACCTACTACAATCACTTTATAGTTAGCAGATAGGTCACTAGTTATGCCAGAAGGAATTATTGAGGATGGGTTAGTTCGAGTGGGAAATTTTATTCTTCCTACTGATTTTATTGTTCTTGATTACGAGGCAGATGAGGAAGTTCCCATTATTTTGGGGCGACCACTTTTAGCTACTGGTGGAGCGATTATTGATGTGAGGGAAGGGAAGTTGAAGATGAGGAAACACCTGTAGTGTGTACTAGGCACTTAAGCTCCCTAATCATTATGAGGATTGTGCATGATTACTGTGGTAGAATAGAAGGGGATAGAGCAGAGTCCTTTTGTGAATTATAGTGATCCAGATGGGACATCTGAGTTAGAGGAGGTGGTGTTGCAAGCTGAGTGTGTAAAGGTGATTGTGAAAAGAGCTAGAGATGAAAGAGGAGACCTTCCGAGAGCGTGCAAAAATTCTAGACTTCATGGGAGATAAAAGACGAAGAGAAAGAGCCCAGCCTAAGCAGAGTAGCAAAGTCGTGTCACGACTATAAATAAGGCGCTTGTTGGGAATCAACCCAGCCTGTGTTTTATTGTTTTTATTTTCAAGTGTAAAGTTTTTTGTTTTTTTTGTTTTGCGGAATAGGGGAAGTCTGAGAACACGAAGTTGAAGCGGAGGATCATGTTTGGGCTTAAGTGTGGGATTGTCCCGACCCATAATATTGAGGATCATGTCCAAGCTAGGCCCGAGAGGGTCTCATGGAGTATTTCTCACCCTTCTTTAATATTTTTCTCTGTGATCATGCATCGAGGACTATGCATAATATACGTGTGGGGGTGAGAAAACTACTTTCAGAAGTGTAATCGTATAAAACTTTTTTTACTTAGTTTTTCTTTTAGAACTCATAGTATACATAGTCTAGTTTACAAAAACAAAAACGAAAAGTAAGAAATTTTTTAGAAAAAGCTCGTACTTTTCCCAACGATTGATTTTTTGGAAATTTTTCTTGAGGGAATAAAGTCTGATTAAAAATACTAAAAAGATTTTTTTTATAGTTAGGTAGTATCCCTTGATTTTCCTTTGGGAGGCGGTTCTTTTCCAAGGGTGTAGCTCGAACCGTACTTTTTTTTTTTTTTTTGGAGGAAGTTAGGAAGAAACTATGTTGCTTTGAGATACTTAGTGACATGTTCGATGCTGGCACATTAGGCTATGACACACATTCTACCTTTTTGTGCATTTGGTTTAATTATGACGTCTAAGGAAGGCAAAATGGCCTATTTTGTGACGCTTTTTCCCAGTTGTTCGACTTGTATACCACATAGTGCATTATTGCTTAAATTTCTCAACTATGTGTGCTTTCTTGACTTGAGAGTTGAATAGAACCGTCTTGATTGAGTCATGTACAATGTGTGTGTAAGGATTTGTGATCTTCATTGCTAACATATGTAGTCTAGAACTTGCCCCGTGTGTTAATCGAAGCGAAATTGTTAATTTGTGCTAATCTAGGAGATGACGTAGGCGTATCTTGCTTGATAATATATGTGCTTGTCACATAAAAATAAAATTTTTCTAGCCCCGTTGAGCCTATAGACCTTTCTTTTGGCACCCACATTACAAGACATACCCCTATTTTGTTCTTAATTTGAGATTGTTGAACCTTTACCTCCTAAGGCACCTAGTCGCCAAAAAAAGTAAGATGAGAGATTGGGGAGTAGCTTTCAAGTGGAACCATGGAAAGGCCCTTTGGTGCACTAAAGTTGAAAAAAGGTCACTAGACATTGAACTTTAATGTATGGAGTGTGTGTAGGAAACAAAAACAAAAAAGAGAGAGTAAATGGATATTGCAAGAAAACAAATGATAGTCAAATAATGTAGAAAAACACACATACCTCCTAATTTACTAATTTGTGCTAGTGGGAGTATAGAAGTGCTTAATGGAATAGGGGCTATGTCGTATATGGTTTGTGGCAAGTGAATTGGTTGAGAAGAATATGTGCTCGATTTGTGAGTATAGTATATTAAAGTGTTTAAGAGGCTTAGTCACTATTCCTAAATGTATCATACCTATCCCTTAGCCTACATTACAACCTTAAAATCCTAATTGATCCTAGATTTGACTAGCTTAGATTAATATAGATGTACACTACGAGCAAGCTTATGGTACGACCATGGGATGCATATGAATTCTTTGTGAGAGTGAGAGAATTTTGTTCAATTGTGTGATGTTCTTAATTTATATTCAAAAACATATTTGAATGTGTGGACTATTCCATATTCATTTTTTTATTGTTGGTGATGGCACATGATCTCATGAATGGTTGCTAATGTTGTAAACTTCTCTTGCTGGGTAAGTGCGCGAGATAAGGGTGCTTAGTGGTAATGAGTCGACTCTTGAGGTAAGGTGGTTACATATAGGTTGGTTGAATTGAAATGGATATATTTAGGCATGTTTAAAACGGGAAGAATGTGAATTTTATATGTTCATGCTTGATTGCCAATATCGATCATAGTCAAGGGTAGAGTGTATGGTTAAAAATTGAAATTCTCCTCTATAGTTGAGATTTTTATGTAGTTGGTGTTGATATCCAATTTTATCCAAAATAGATTTAAAATGCATATGTGTCTTCAAAATCATATATTACCATCAATTGGTATTTTTCCACAACTTCTACATTTTTTAATTAATTTTCCCTAGCATTTTGTTTTAATAAATAATTATAAAATTACATCACAAATGATTTCAAAATATTTCTTGATTTAATATTACTATTTATGGTCCTATTAAGTTCAAACTATTTTGTAAATAGCCAAATTGGCATCTTATGGCTATAATTGCAATAACTTTGCAATTATAGCCTGTGCATACATTTTTGTATTATTTTACCAATAATTAGTCCATTGTATTAAATACTAACAATTATCTTTAAAGCATTTCCCAGCATGAAATTCATTTTTTATAATTAGTAATTATTTTAAAAATTAGTTTAATCAATTTGTTTGGGGTATTTAAAAAATAGCCATTTTTATTTCAATTTTAGCCTAAGTCTACCAGCCCAACACCCTTAGAATCTGCCCAATAAACCAGGCCCAATACCCTCATCTACCCGACCCAACTCTTGATTAATCCTGGCCGTTAATTATTTTTTATCAACGGTCCAAAACCTTCTTACCATAATTAAACCAAAGACCCCCCCAACCCTAATCATTTCTCAACCCCCCCGCCGTCACTCTCCTCTCCATCTCTCAGATGCTGTCTAATCTTAACCCTAATTCTCCCTCGCCGTCACTTACATGTTGCCGTTCATGGTGGTTCTTCACCACCCCAGGCCTCTAACGACCTCTCCAATGCTGGGTACCTCCATCTCTAAGGTCCTCAAGGGGCCAGGGCTAGTATGTTTATGCCTTTGGGTTTATCTTACCTGTTTCAGGCCATTTTGGCTCGATTTTCGAGTAAGAATTTCTTGTTTTGTCTTAAATCTATGGATTTCTAAGTTTATATTTTCATCTCTGTCTTACTTCTGAAAAACCCTAACTTTGTCTTTTGATCTTCTCATATTTGTACAGATCTGAGAAGAATCGGACCTATTTCACATGTTTTTCATAAAAACGTTTCTGGTTTCCCAAGTGATTTTCCGTTTTCCTAAAGGTAGGGTTTATTGAAAATCATTTTCTCCAAAGGTTTTCTTATTTTGAACGTTTAATCTTCTGTTCTTATGAGTTTTGATCGATTTATGTTGAGTTTACCTCAACCCTAATTAGTTTATGCTAAAACTCCAATTTTTGCCATTTTTGCTTTGATTTTGAGTCTTTCCGTGTTACTTGCCACATTATTTTTGTTCTATGCTTTGATTCTCATGATCTCTCATTAGTCTATTTTAAACGTCTTGTGATTTTTACCCTAGTATGTCTCTATTTGGGCTTCCGATTAGATTTCTTGACTTATTCTGTGTGTTTATACTTGGCCTATTTATTTATTCACGGAAACCTATATTATTCTCCTATAAATCAGCATTATTTTTTGAGTTTTGATTCACTGATTTGCTCTATTAAGACCGATGTGTTAATTATTGATTATTTCACTATTTTACACCTTTTAATTATTTTTTTTGCCTTATTGGATTAGCCGGGGTAATTACAGATTCCGCAAAATTGTTTCCTTAATCGAACCCCTGTTTATTTACCCCTAATTGCCCATTATGTTCTTAAGTCTTACTCGAATTTTTCTTTCCTTAAATATTGTCCTGCCCTTTGTGGTTGGGTAATTACCCCTTAATTAGGGGGAGACTACTGATTTTGTGCATAATTTATTCTGTAAATTTCCTTAATTGCTGAATAATTGATCTCTTTACCTTATTCTGTTTAGACCTTAACTACTTAGTATATACTCTCTTCTATTCTCACTTGGACACACGAACATTGGTTCAGAAAACACTCTTACACTTAAAAGCTCTATGTTCTTCTTCGTTACTCGCAATCTTCACTAACCTAGGCGGCTGTAAGCCAAGGCTAGATATTGCACTACATCTGCTCTATACTTTGTGATTTATCTCCCTAACTGGTATGTCCTGATTCAATTTCGAAGTCTAAACCTGTATGTGTTTCACTACTATTTAGTTCATTAATTATGAGTTCCAATCCTGTTCCAGTTTACTATCTTGTTTGTTCAATATGTAAATAGCATGTCTAAACTACATTGCCTAGTTACTTTTTCACCTAGCATGTATGAATTTTGGTTCTGTTAAATCTGTGATTAGTGTATCTAATCTATAATTATCTGCGTACTACATTATCTATCATGTTGCAATCTGTTTGTTTAGTATGTTGGCATGTTTGAATTATGAATACTTGTGATGTTTGCCTAGTCTGTTCACTTAGGTTCTTGCTTAGTCTGCTTTGCTAAGTTGTCTAGTATCTCATAGTAACTCTGGCTGTGTGCCTAACTTGTCCAGTGTTAATGTGTTTTTCACATGGTTGTTCTGTGATCCCTGCTATGTGTCTCAATCACATATCCCTTTATAACTAACCTAAAACTTTCTGTGCATCCTGTTGTTATATAATCTACTATACACTGATGTGTTCTATGTGTCCCAAATTCCCACAACCCCTGTGTGAAATCTGTTGTTGAGTGATCTAGGTTGTTTGCTAATTTTCATAGTGTTTTCATACTGTTATCAAACCACTTTACTACTAAATCAGTTTTCATTCTTTCAGAAAAAACCTCTTTACTTATAGACTCATTTCATAATTGTTTTCTTGTCAAAACTTCTCAAAACTATGTCAAGCACTCTCACTTTACTCTTAAGTCCCTAGGTTCTGCCCCTCCAGTGGGTGTACTGCCTTGGGAACCTCTTGAGATCCCTTTGAACTCTGGCACACTGGGGTTAGCCATTCCACACTGCACTTACTCAGTCTTTATTATGAAAAGTCTAGGTGTGAGCACTGCCCGAGATCCTTGAGGTCCTTAGGGAACTCTGACACACCTGGACATGAATTTGGCTATGAAATCCTTGGCATATGAAACTACTGAAGGCCTAGAATTACCATATTTACTTTGGGCCTACTTCAGGCTCCCTATAGTTTAATTTATGTTTCATTTATGTAATTCATTCAATCATTGTTCTGTAATAATGAATTGAAAATAGATGTTGGGGTGACTACTGAAGGGGGGGGGGGTAGTTGTATGATACTGTAGGTCAAAATTGGGTAGAAAATATGCTATAGGCTTTATATTCCACAAATCTTCATTAGAAGCCATGTTCTAGGACTGATGTGTTCATTTGCATTCAACCATGTTAAACCTGCATTAGATATCCTGTTTTTAGGGCTTCATGTTTATTGCTTAAGAATACTACATATCATTATTCCATGCTTTAATTTTGTATAAGTACTTTCACTTAGAGATCCTGCTACTAAGTTAATAATCATGCCTTAATAAACTGTCATTCTTGTATGCGTTAGATACCATGTTTTAGGAACTCTGTTTGCATTTGTTTGAACATGTCTATTTCGATTAAAATAAGTAACTGTCCATGAAAAGGTATAAAAACAGCCTCATGTCCTTAAACACAAATTGATAAATCACATGTTATAATCTGTATCACCTAGATCCAGCATGCCTATAGGTTGAATAATCTCAAACTATTTAAATAACTCTTGTAATTGTGAATGTGTACAGTCCCAGGCTTAGGCAAGACTTAGGTGATTAATGTCCCGATATAAAATTGGAAACTGAGATCTAATTGTTTATAAATTGTTTAAGTCTCACAGGTTTTTAAAAAAATCAGTAGACAAACTGATTAGGACCCTGGCATTGAGTTTTGAAACAGTGTTGCATGTTTTGTGTATTGATATTCACCTAGACATCATGTCCTAGGATTTTCTAAAAATTTTTACCTGAATATGTGTTCGAGATGTGCTGTTTGTTTGCCTATATACATGTGGAGGTCAACATGAGCCTTTTTACTGCTTTTTCCCTATTTGCTTGTCCTACATGTTATTTGTTTATCGCCTAGATTTTTGCCCTTTAGATACCTTAGGATTTTCTAGAACTGCCCAGATTTAGAGGTCCTAAACTCCTCCAGGACCACAAGGAAGGGACGGGTAACAACACGCTTAGAGTTCGTTAATAAAAACTCGCTTAATAACAAGTAAGGGGTGGGATAATTGGTAGTAAAAGGATATGATGACCTGTGCGCTAATGCAACGTGTAGCCCCTCTCATTGAGGAGTGATTACCGGGCATTGCATGGATATTATCATATATGATAGGACCCCCTTTCCTTTTACATATGTGTGCTTAGACTGCTTATCTGTTAAAACCTTATTTATGTGTGCTTAGACTGCCTATTTTCTACTTGACTAATTCCTAAAGTAAGTTTGGCGGGGACCCACCGTTGTGGATTTTGAGGGGTTCCTAACATCTTCCCCTTGAAATAACTTCAAACCCCTACCCAATCTCTGGTAATATCAACTGGTTTATAAACGACCCGTAATAGGTGCCCGAACGCACCTTAATTCGTTAGGTGGCGACTCTTCAATTCTCTATATCCCTTTTCCCAAAAGGAAATGAGTTGTTCCCAATAATGTCGAAAACCTGACCAATCTGCGAGGTGAGGAAAAATGGG
>ML277429.1:51053-67173 GCA_005239495.1 Nicotiana undulata
GGGGGGGGGGGGGGCGACAACACGGCGGCTCTTCTGGGGAATCTAGGCTTTTACCATAACAATTCGCTTTGTGAATTTGTCTAAACATGTCTTACTTTGTTAAATACTTGCACCCTTTCCTTTCCCCCTTTATGTGCAATTAATTGTTTATTTTTCCAAGTATTTATTTTTTCAAAAACGAAACTGACATGTTTCTTTGTTTTCTTCTTTAACCGCTTTCAATTATAATTGTTGTATTTATCGCTTTCATAATATGCAAATACGTGACAACATGTTGTTTATTGCTTATTCATTGCTGCATAATCATGCTCAACATCATACTCCACTCGTGCCTATAGAAATCCTATAGCAACGCTTGATGAGTGGTTGCGCTCTTCCAATTTATATCACCCCCTAAATTCGGAAAGGCTTATTTGCGGTAAAATCAGTCGATCAGCGGTGCAGTCGACGATTCCGTGCCTTTCCCCCTTGAGTTTTCCTCTTGAGGGTACCAGTCTAGACCCCCATAGAAACCTTACTCTTGTTATATTGTGCATGCATCATGGTCAAACCTAACGGGTAAATGTGTCATCCGCATAATAACACTTTAAGACAGGCCTTATCCAAAAGTCCACCGGGGTTTTCATAATCCCAACGGACACAATCACGTTATGTGCATTAATTTGAAGAACTAAATGCCATTATGCTAATCATAAGTGTATAAATAGTCGAATCTGGTGGGGGAAAGGGCCTAACTATTTTGTCTTGCAGAAAATGAGGCACGAGGTCCCTAGATTCGGTATGGTCAGCAATATTCCACCAATGCTCCTAGACTGGTGGGAATACCTTCCTTCAAGTGATAAGAAATACCTGAGGAAACATCTGGGTAATTTTCCTTCTCTTTTGGACATTCAGCCGAACAATATGTTGATTGCTACTTTGTTTTGGGATAGCGAAAGAGTTGTATTCCGCTTTGGGAATATTGAAATGACGCCACTCTTAGAAGAAATAGGAGGACTAGCTGGACTAGCTTGGGAAAGCCCTGGGTTGTTGGTGCCCGAGAACCGCACGAGCAAAGGTTTTCTGAAAATGATGGGGTTGAAGAAAAATGCTGAACTGGAGTGTCTGAAACAATCCTACATACCTTTCGAATACTTGTATGAAAGATACGGTCACACCAAATCATACCGTACCTATCATGATGAGTTTTCCATCACATCTCTAGGTCACATCCTTTGCAGGGTATTCGTGTTTATTGTGTGCTTTTTGGGCTGGATAGTGTTCCCGACAAAGAGGGAAAGGATTCATACCAGACTAGCGATGGTCGCCAGGGCCTTGATGGAAGGGATCGACAGACAAACATACAACATTGTCCCTATGATCTTAGCTGACATTTATCGAGCCTTGGAGCGTTGTTAAAGAGGGGTTAAACATTTCGAGGGTTGTAACCTATTGATGCAGTTGTGGCTCTTAGAACATCTTCAAAGGGCCCAATATCACCAAGAACTTCTGCGAAGGGCTTGCAATGATCACATCGCCTTCCATCACCCCAAGCGATGGATGTCATTTCCAATAGGAAGCTGAAATACATGGAGCGAGATATAGTGGAGCTGGAGGGAAAAGTCATCAAAAGGATCGAGGATTGCCAGAACGCTGAGGGGAATGAAGGAGGACATTTGGCTAGGGCGTAACTGCTGCTGGGACTGCGCGAGCTGGAAAATTTGTTTGATGGAATCAAGAATATCGAATCTGGGGAAGGTCCTTCTGGGACTAAATAGGCTAGATTTACTTTTGCTTTCATAAATGTAATAAGGCCAAGCGCCATTGCTGACTTATTTCGTATTATTATTTTAGCATCGTTTTGGGATTCGTCGGTTTTATATTAATGAAATGAGGAATTTTGGTATCCAAGTTCTCCAAATCAATTTGTCGCTAGGCCTACCTCGAGCACAACGAGGCTCCCAAATTAGGACACGTTTACAATTCTGCAATATGTATTTAAATACTGCAAATACTTTTGTCATAATCCTCACTTACTTGGATACCTTTTGTTTTTATTTTATTTCCTTTTGATTATCCCCTGACCCAAAGGTTGGTTCGTACATTTTGGCATCATCAGCATACCATACAAGATCCAGGGGCCCTCCACCTTCTCCTACTCCTAGTCTACCTAAAGTCAAAGGCAAAGCAAAGATGGAAGACTTGAATAACATCATAAAGAGAAACACTACACCAATTGAACATACAGAGGCTTCTGACAGTCGGGGTACTTAGGTCCCAAATGATGCTGTGCCACAACTTGAACAAAGGCTATTGGAACTTCAAGGAGAACTTGAACATGTTCGAAACCTAGCGAACGTTTCTGTCACGTAACAAATTCCCAAACTTAGGGATCGTGATGGCGCCTAACACCACACTTGCTAGGCAAGCCAATGTTAGAATTCGATTGACCAACTTTCTTAATTAAATTACTTAAGCATAAATAAAACAATTTAAAATGGACTTAATTAACATAATTTCCAACAACCTCAAAACAAAATAATAATAATAACAACCTGACTAAAACGAACCACGAACTAATTATATAATTAACTCTAAGACTACCCCAAGGTCTGGTGTCATAATCCACGAACTACTAAAGAATACTACAAATATTGGCTGAAAGAAATAGTGTAACTGTTCTGAATATAATAAAATAGTGTAAATAATAATGGGAGAAGACTCTCGGAATCTGCGAACGCCGGCAGATGTACATTGTGTCTCCCAAACGAATCAGGTGGTCGTCCTGGAATCCTCTACTGCCGACTAGTACCTGGATCTGTGCAAAAGAGCACAGAGTGTAGTATAAGTACAACCGACTCACGTACTGAGTAAGTGCCGAGCCTAACCTCAGCGAAGTAGTGACGAGGCTAAGTCAGGCTTCAACAATATAATCGATAACACCAATAAATAATAGAGCCAGACAGAAATCTAAACAAATAAATAAATAAGTGCTGCAACAAAATAAAATAACTCAGCTATAACCAATTCTAAAATAAGTCTTCAAAGTTCCAAACATTAACTTTGAATAAAAATAGTACTTAAATATTTAAAGAGTAGTAAAATACACATTTTAACTTTTCAAAACTTTTATTTTCTTTTTTCTTTAAAAATCAGTAAAATATAAATTTCCTCCCTTATCGCTCCTTATTGCGGCGTGCAACCCGCTCCCACCTGTCCTCCCGTATTGCTCCTCCCTAATATATCACCATTATTACTCCTGTTGCGGCGTGCAACCCGATCCCACATGTCCTCCCTTATCACTCCTTGTTGCGGCGTGCAACCCGCTCCCACCAGACATATCATATAAATTTATTCATAATTTTCACAATTCAGGCCAAGCCTTTCACAATATTTTTGTCTTAACAATTATAAATAATAAACTGCAATTTTTCTCATAACCTCTCAACCGTGAAACGAACAGGAATATCAAAAAATACAATATATATATATATATATATATATATATATATATATATATATATATATATATATATATATATATATATGCATTTGTTTCACAAAAACAATACCAAACCTCTCAACCATGTTTATATCACAAGGAAACCAGTTCAAACAACCAATACTCTTTCTAAATAGTCACAACAATATCTAACAACAAACCAACAAGGACAAATAGTCACAGAAACAATAATGAACATATAACAATTAAGACAATGATCAAATAAGTGAGGAACGAGAATAAGTGAGGAATGGGAAAGGGGATAATGTTTAACAACCAATTTGGGTGGTGCATAAATACTCGTCACCACACCTATACACCACGTCGATGCATTTCACATAACAAACAAGTGGGGAGTCCTATTCCCTCAAGCCAAAGTTAGACCAAACACTTACCTCAATTCCGCAGGCCACTCACTGCTCAATTATTGCTTTTCCTTTTGAATTCACCTCTAACTTNATAAATACTCGTCACCACACCTATACACCACGTCGATGCATTTCACATAACAAACAAGTGGGGAGTCCTATTCCCTCAAGCCAAAGTTAGACCAAACACTTACCTCAATTCCGCAGGCCACTCACTGCTCAATTATTGCTTTTCTTTTGAATTCACCTCTAACTTGTTCGAATCTAATCAAAATTAACTTAATATCATTAACTAATGCTAAAGAAACTAACTTTATTGAAAAATATAATTTTTTCTAAGTTTTCTAAAAAAAAGTGAAAAATTGACCCTGAGCCCGCTTGGTTTAAACTCGGTGTTCGCACCAAATTATGTTTACCCATTCACCCACGAACCCATATATGCTATTAGTTTTGAAATCCGACCTTAATTTGATATAAAATTTTAATTTTTACAAAACTCCCTAATTCTACCCAAATCCTAGATTTTTACCATGAAAATTCTTTGTTTTTGCTTTAAAGGTGATGCAAAATAGTAAGGAATTGAAAGAACAAGGTTTGGAATTGATTACCTATGAATTGGGGATGAAGATTGTTGAACAAAACGCTTATTTTAGGGCTGGAACCTCGAAAAATTGGAGAAGAAAGGGTTATGCCCGGTTTTAATTCGATATTTATATTAGCTGGGATGGGCAACTGTGCGATCGCGGGTAATTATATGCGATCGCACAAGGTAAGGGAAAAATTGTGCAGTGCGTTCGCATGGGGAGGGGTGCGATCGCACCGGGTATTGGCCTCCCCTCCCCCAGGCCTAATTTAACTCAGTGCGTTCGCACAGTATGTTGTGCTTTCGCACAACTTGGCCCAGGCTGTGCTCCGCGATCGCCTGCTTATTGGTGTGTTAGCACAGTGTTCCAAACAGGGCCTCCAACTTTACTCTGTGCAGAATTGCCTATGCAATCGCACAGAACAAAATACCTGGACACTAGCAATGAAAAACCAGCAGTCATTTTTAAGTGAAAAACACCCCGTGGCATATCCGAAACTCACCTGAGCCCTCGGGGCTCTAAAAAAATCATGCACGCAAGTCTAAAAACATCATACGGACTTTATCGTGCGATAAAATCATGAAAATAACGTGTAAATCTATGAATTAAACCTCAAAACTCATCATTTTCAACAAAAACACTTAAAGTTCATAATTTCTCAAACAGATGTCCGAATCACGTCAAACGAACTCCGTTTTTCACCAAATTTCGTTAACCTTCAAATATCATAACAAAGATGTACTGGGTTCCAGAACAAAAATATGGACCCGATACTAATGAGTTTTAGCATTATTTCTTTTCTTTAATTCATGAACATTTCAGCAAAACAATTTCTTTCAAAAATTGATTTCTAAGGCTTGGGACCTCGGAATTCATTTTCGGGCATACGCCCGAGTCCTATATTTTACGGCAGACCCCCTGGGACCGTCGGAACGCAGATCCGGGTCCGTTTACTCAAAATGTTGACCAAAGTCAACTTTTATCAAATTTAAATTCTAAAAATCACTATTTCTCATATTTTCACATAAAAGCTTTCTGGTTTCACGTCCGGACTGCACACGCAAATTGAGGTATTTAATTTTAGTCTTTTTATGGATATTATGCATAAAACATAGTCTAATTTTATAAAATGAACTCTTGGGTCATCACAATAACCACCTCTAAAACACACGTTCGTCCTCGAACAGACATAGAAAATTACTTGAAGTGGCGAACAAGTGTGGGTATGTACTCTGCATGTCTGACTCAGACTCCCAAGTAGCTGCCTCAACGGGATGGCCTTTCCACTGCACTCAAACTGAAGGAAAACTCTTAGATCTCAATAGGCGAACCTGCCGGCCTAAAATAGCTACGGGCTCCTCTTCATAAGTCAAGTCTTTGTCGAACTGGACAGAGCTGAAATCTCATGTGGGACGGGTCACCATGATATTTTCGGAGCATAGACACGTGGAATACCGGATGGACTGAGGATAACCCTGGAGGCAATGCAAGTTTGTAAGCTACCTCCCCCACCTTATCAAGAATCTCAAATGGCCCGATATACCTAGGGCTAAACTTGCCCTTCTTCCCAAACCTCATAACACCCTTCATGGGCGACACACGAAGCAATACTATCTCTTCAACCATGAATGCTACATCACGAACTTTGTGATCGGCAAAACTCTTCTGCCTAGACTGAGGCGCACGAAGTCTCTCCTGAATAATCTTGACCTTATCTAAGGCCTCCTAAACTAAGTCGGTACCGAACAACCGAGCCTCTCCTGGCTCGAACCATCCAACTGGCGATCTGCACCGTCTACCATATAATGCCTCATAAGGAGCCATCTGAATGCTCGACTGATAACTATTATTATAAGCAAACTCCGCTAACGGCAAGAACTGATCCCATGAACCTCCAAAGTCAATAACACAAGCACGGAGCATGTCCTCAAATATCTAAATGGTACTCTCGCACTGTCCGTCAGTCTGACGGTGAAATGCTATACTCAACTCCACTCGAGTACCCAACTCACACTGAACTGCCATCCAAAGTGCGAAGTAAACTGCGTACCCCGATCAGAAATGATAGACATGGGCACCCCATGAAGGCGAACAATCTCCCGAATATACAACTCAGCCAACCGCTCTGAAGTATAAGTACTAGCCACTGGAATGAAGTGTGCTGACTTATTCAGCCTGTCCACAATAACCCAAACCGCATCGAATTTCCTCCGTGGGAGCCCAACAACGAAGTCCATAGTGATACGCTCCCATTTCCACTTAGGAATCTCTATCTGTTGAAGCAAACCACCAGGTCTTTGATGCTCATATTTTACCTGCTGACAATTTAAGCAACGAACCACATAAGCCACAATGTCCTTTTTTATCCTTCTCCACCAGTAATCTTGTTTCAAATCTTGGTACACTTTTGCTGCACCTGGGTAAATAGAATATTTGGAGTTTTGAGCCTCCTCAAGGATCAACTCACAGAGGTCATCAACATTAGGCACACACAACCTACCTTGCATCCTCAAAACGCCGTCATCTCAACCTGTAACCTGCTTGGAATCCCTGTGCCGGACTGTGTCCCTAAGGACCGCCAAATGTGGGTCATCATCCTGCCGCTCTCGGATACGATCAATTAGATAAGACCGAGCGACAATATAAGCTAGAACACTGCTGGGTGAAATATCAAACCTCACGAACTGGTAAGCCAAAGTCTGAATATCTGAAGCCATCGATCTATTGCCAACTAGGATATACGCAAGACTACCCATACTCACTGCCTTTCTACTCAATGCATCGGCCATCACATTGGCCTTCCCCGGATGATACAATATAGTGATGTCATAATGTTTTAACAATTCTAACCACCTCCGCTGCCTCAAATTTAGATCTTTCTGCTTGAATAAGTACTGGAGGCTGCAATGGTCATTAAAAATCTCACACGGCACGCCATAAAGATAATGCCTCCAAATTTTCAAAGCATGAACAATAGCCACCAACTCTAAATCATGAACATGGTAATTCTTCTCATGGACTTTCAACGGAAGAGACGCATACGCAATCACCCTGCCATCCCTCATCAACATTGCTCCAAGGCCAACTCGAGAAGCATCAAAATACATCGTGAAAGAACCCAAATCTGATGGTAACACCAACACCGGTGCTGAAGTCAAGGCTATCTTGAGCTTCTGAAAGCTCGCCTCACATTCATCTGACCATGTAAATGGGGCACCTTTCTGAGTCAATTTAGTCATTGGGGTTGCTATGGATGAAAACCCTTCCACAAAACGACGGTAGTAACTGGCCAAACCTAAGAAACTCCTAATCTCTGTGGTTGTGGTGGGTCTAGGCCAGTTCTTGATCTTCATAGGATCAACTTGAATACCCTCAGCTGATACGATATGACCCAAAAAGGCTACTTATCTAACCAGAACTCACATTTAGAAAACTTGGCATACAATTGATTATCTCTCAAAGTCTGGAGTGCTATACGGAGATGTTTCTCATGCTCTTCCCAAGTTCTTAAGTATATAAGAATTTCATCAATGAACACAATCACAAAAGAGTCCAGATGGGGCTTGAAAACCTGATTCATTAATTCCATAAAGGCCGCTGGAGCATTAGTCAGCCCAAAAGACATAACAAAAAATTCATAGTGCCCATACCTCGTACGAAAGGCTGTCTTAGGGATATCGGATGCCCTAATCTTCAGCTGATGGTAGCCTGACCTCAAATAAATTTTTGAAAACACCCTAGCACCCTGAAGCTGATCAAATAGGTCATTAATTCTCAGCAACGGATATTTATTCTTGATTGTAACTTTATTCAGCTGCCTGTAGTCTATGCAAATTCTCATTGACCCATATTTCTTCTTTACAAACAAAACCGGTGCACCCCAAGGTTAGACACTAGATCTTATGAAACCCTTATCTAGCAAATCTTGTAACTATTCTTTCAATTATTTCAATTCTGGTGAGGCCATCCGATATGGAGGAATAGAAATGGGCTGAGTGCCCAGAGCCACATCAATACAAAAATCAATATCCCTGTCGGGCGGCATACCCGACAGGTCTGCAAGAAATACTTCACGAAACTTACGCACGATAGGAATTGACTCTATAGAAGATACCTCAGCATCAGAATCACGAATATGAGCCAAATAAGCCAAACACCATTTCTCCACCATGCGACGAGCCTTAGCATATGAAATTACCCGGCTGGGAGGATGACCAGGAGTCCCTTTCCATTCTAATCGAGGCAACCCCGGTAAGGCTAAAGTAACCGTCTTGGCGTGAAAGTCTAAAATGGCATAATAGGGCGACAACCAATCCATGCCCAATATAATATCAAAGTCAACCATGTCTAGAAGTAAAATATAAACACTAGTTTCAAGACCTTTAATGACCACCGCGCACTAACGATATACTCGATCTACCACAATAGCATCCCCCACCGGTGTAGACACATAAACAGGAACACTCAAGGGATCACGGGGCAAATTCAAATACGAGGAAAAATAGGAGGAAACATACGAATAAGTAGACCTCGGATCAAACAAAATGGAAGCAACTCTATCACAAACTGAGATTATACTTGTAATAACAGTGTCGGAGGATTTTTCCTCAGGCCTAGCTGGAAAAGCATATAGTCGGGGTTGAGCCCCACCATCTGGAAAGCGTACAATGACTGGTCGCCACCATGGCGCGATCCTTACTATCCATTGGAGCAGCCCATACCGTACTTGGAACAGACTTTCCAACAAGCCGACATCATATGGGGATCAGAAGAGGAGGAAGTATTAGCAGCCTTAAGGAACTTATTCTTGGAGGACGAGGATATGAACTGTTGTGTCATTGTCGAGGAGGAGGAGGAGGAAGGCCCTACAATCCAAGCTGTGAGAAAGGGATCATTCCTTAGAAACTGGATTGTCCGACCATCCAGGGCCTGACGAGTCCCGTGGTAGCACGGCGGAACAAGCACTGTTTGTTTTGTTTGCTAATGATTTCCTTTTTGCATTTCTGTTTTAAATAAAATCTCCAGTGTTCCAAAAACGTTTGTTTAAATTATTGAAAATCGCTTTTATGTTTCAATGAATCCGTATTTATTATTATCATTTTTCTCTCATACTTTTATCTATACAACACTACTATTTCCTGTCTTGATGAACCAATGATTGTGACATACAATGAGACAACACAACAAAAGGATAGTGATTCAGAAGAAGAAGACATCATACCAGAGGAAATCGTCAGAGAAGTAGAAGACTTTGAAAACAAGCCTAAGTCCAATCCAGACGAAACCGAGGTAATCAACTTGGGAGATTCAGAGACTATTAAAGAAACTCGCATCAACATCCACCTACCACCGTCAGAGAAAGAAGAGTACACGCAATTCCTGAAGGAATATGAGGACATCTTTGCATGGTCATACGACGATATGACGGATTAAGTACATCTACCGTGGATCAAAAGTTGCCCATTAATCTAATGTGCCCACCAGTAAAGCAGAAGCTCCGGAAGTTCAAACCTGATATGAGTCTGAAAAACAAGGAGGAAGTCACTAAACAAATTAACGCCAAGGTCCTCAGGGTGGTTGAATACCCAACATGGTTAGCCAACATCGTGCCAATACCGAAGAAGGATGGAAATGTCAGGTTTTGCGTTGATTACCGGGATCTCAACCGAGCCAGTCCAAAGGATGATTTCCCTCTTCCAAACATACTCATCCAAATCGACAATTAAGCCAAACATGAACTCCAGTCATTTGTGGGTTGTTTCGCCGGTTACAACTAGATCTGGATGGACGAGGAAGATGCTGAGAAAACGGCTTTCATTATGCCCTGGGGAGTGTATTGTTACAAGATGATGCCAATCGGCCTAAAGAATGTTTTGGCCACTTACATGAGGGCTATGACTACTATCATCCATGACATGATACATAAGGAGATCGAGGTGTAAGTGGACGACGTCATTATCAAGTCTAAGAAGTCCATCGATCATATAGCAGACCTAAGAAAGTTATTCAACAGATTGCGGAAATACAACTTGAAATTAAATCCCGCCGGAAAGTTGCTTGGGTTCATCGTCAGCCGCCGAGAGATAGAACTAGATCCATCAAAAGTCAAAGCCATCTAGGAGCTGCCACCACCAAAGAATAAGAAGGATGTAATGAGTTTTCTGGGACGGCCAAATTATATTAGTTGGTTCATAGCCCAGTCCACAGTCAAATACGAACCAATCTTCAAGATGTTAAAGAAAGACGCTGCAAACAAAATGGACCGAGGACTGTCAAAAGGCCTTCGATAGAATCAAGGAGTAGTTATAAACACCACCGGTTTTGGTCCCGCCAGATCTAGGTAGACCCTTATTACTCTACCTTGCAGTACTAGAGGGAGCTTTCGGTTGCGTTCTGGGACAGCACGACGAGACAGGGAGAAAGGAGAAAGATATCTATTATCTGAGTAAGAAGTTCACTCCATATGAGGCACGATACTCTCTCCTGGAACGTACCTGTTGCGCTCTAACCTGGGTAGCTCAGAAGCTGAGACACTACTTTTGTGCCTACACAACATACCTTATATCAAGGATGGATCCCTTGAAGCATATCTTTCAGAAGCCCATGCCCACTGGCAAGCTGGTTAAGTGGCAAATCCTGCTGAGTGAGTGTGACTCAGAAAGCGGTCAAGGGACTGGCATTGGTAGATCACCTTGCTTAAAATCCTATGGGAGGACAATAGGAACCCTGAACGTATTTTTCCGATGAAGAGGTATTTTTCATAGGAGGAGACATTGCTTAATCCTATGATGGTTGGAGGATGTTCTTTGACGGAGCAGCAAATTTCAAAGGAGTCGGCGTTGCAGCAGTCTTAGTATCGGAAATCAGCCAACATTATCCGGTATCTGCTAAACTCAGATTTTATTGCACCAACAACATGGCAGAGTATGAAGCCTGCATACTAGGGCTCAAAATGGCCATTGACATGAATATTCAAGAGGTGTTGCTAATCGGTGACTCAGGTTTGCTTATACACCAAGTACAATGAGAATGTGCCACCAATAATTCCAAGATACTGTTAAATCTGCACCATGTGCAGGAATTGAGAAAGAGGTTCACAAAGACAGAATTTTGGCACGTTCCTAGGATTCAAAACGAGTTTGTCAATGCACTGGCCACTTTATCATCCATGATACAACATCCGGATAAGAACATCATTGATCCTATTCCAGTAAAGATCCATAGCCAGCCGACATATTGTGCCCATGTTGAAGAAGAAGCAGACGAGAAACCTTGGTTCCACGACATCAAGGAATACTTTGCAAAAGGATAATACCCGGAGCATGCAAATCATACCCAGAAACGTACGCTTCAGAGGTTGTACAACAGTTTCTTTCACATCGGAGTAATCCTATATATGAGAACTCCTGATTTGGGATTACTGAAGTGTGTCGACGAAAAGGACGCTTCTAAGCTGCTTGAAGAGATACATGCTGGGACCTGCGACCCGCATATGAATGGCTTTATCTTGGCCAAAAAGATACTCCGAGCCGGTTATTTATGGATAACCATGGAGACTGAATTCATCTAGTATGTTTGGAAATGCTACAAAATTTAGGTACATGCAGACATGATAAAAGTACCGCCAAATAAACTCAATGGAACTAGCTCACCTTGGCCATTAACCGCCTGGGGAATGGACGTCATCGGTCCGATCGAGCCCACCGCCTCAAACGGGCACATGTTCATCTTGGTAGCTATTGGTTACTTCAACAAATGGATCGAAGCTCCATCTTACAAAGTCGTGACTAAGAAAGTCATGGCAGACTATGTCCGCGACCGGATTGTTTGTCAGTTTGGAGTTCCAGAGTCAATCATCACCGATAACGCCTCTAATCTCAACAGTGATATGATGAAAGTCCATGTGTGAGACTTTCAAAATCAAGAACAAAAATTCCACAGCCTATAGACCTCAGATGAACGGAGCTGTAGAAGCCGCCAACAAGAACATCAAGAAGATATTGAGAAAGATGGTAGAAAATCACAAACAGTGGCACGAAAAGCTACCATTTGCCTTATTGGGATACCGCACCACAGTCCGCACGTGAACCAGAGCAACTCCCTACTTATTGGTTTATGGTACAGAAGCTATTATTCTTGCCGAAATGGAGATTCCTTCCTTAAGAATCATACATGAAGTCGAACACAGTGACACGGAATGGATAAGGAGACGTTATGAGCAGCTAGCCCTCATAGATGAAAAGAGGATGAATGCAGTGTGTCATGGGCAACTATATCAGAACAGAATGGCCAGAGCCTTCAAATAAAAAGTCAAACTAAGACAATTCACACCGGGGCAGCTGGTGTTGAAGAAGAGCTTTCCGCATCAGGATGAAGCCAAAGGGAAATTCTCTCCCAACTGGAAAGGTCCTTACATGGTTCACAGAGTACTAACATGAGGAGCTCTCATACTTGCAGAAATGGACGGAGAAGTCTGGCCAAAACCAATCAACTCAGATGCAATCAAGCAATACTATGTGTAATTCTTTATGCTTTTCTCAAATGATGTAAATTGAATTATGCTCGACCTGATTCCCGTTTAATAGGGGATAAGTAGGCAGCCCTATGGGTTTGGTCACAATTCAATAAAAATCTTATTTTCCCCCGCAATCAGAAACTGGGGTAGAATTTTGAGGAGGACCCTCAAAATTCCGAAGCAAGTTCAGTCAATCGCAGCATGTAAAACAGTCAAAGACGTCAATCCAGTTAACTGAGGCAGAATTTTGAGGAGGACCCTCAAAATTCCATAGCAAAAAGAGGTCACAATGTCTTGGGTCTTGTCACCGTCGTCGGTTCATCTAAAATTCTTAAAATATATTTCTTACTATGTATTTACAAAACTATGCATGCTTGTTTATGAGGTAACTCTGTTTAGCCAACGCTACCCCGATGATTTGAACAGGATCTTCCGACCAAGCAAAGCAAGTCGAGCAAAGCCGGCGGGAACACAAATAGACCTTCCCCCTTTACAGAACTCACAATTTCTCTTTGGATGCAGGAACAAAGAATAAACATGCCTCAAAGTCATGACCTTCACAACAACCGCAATACTGAAATCTGCTACCACCTAATAAATTCTGCTACTATCTGTTATTTATTCTATTTTCTACATAAGGCTAAATGCTGCCTTCATCTTGCATGAGGCTAAGCTCTTCCTCCATTTGCATAAGGCTAATCTCTGCCTTCATTTGCATGGGACTAAGGCCTGTCCCGCATCTTGCATGAGACTAAGCTTTGTCTTCATCCTGCATAAGGCTAAGCCCTACCTCCATTTGCATAAGGCTAATCGCTGCCTTCATATGCATGGGACTAAGCCATGTCGTACATCTTGCATGAGGTTAAGCTCTACCTCCACATCTGCATAAGGCTAATCTCTTCCTTCACTTGCATGGGACTAAGCCCTATCCCACATCTTGCATGGGGTAAAGCTCTACCTCCACATTTGCATAAGGCTAAGCTTTGCCTTCCCATTGCATGAGACTAAGATATGTCTCCATCTTGCACAAGGCTAAGCTATGCCTCCATTTGCATAAGGCTAATCTCTTCCTTCATCTGCATGGGACTAAGCCCTGTCCCGCATCTTGCATGAGGTTAAGCTCTACCTCCACATCTGCATAAGGCTAATCTCTTCCTTCATCTGCATGGGACTAAGCCCTGTCCCGCATCTTGCATGAGGTTAAGCTCTACCTCCACATCTGCATAAGGCTAATCTCTACCTTCACCTGCATGGGACTAAGCCCTGTCCCACATCTTGCATGAGACTAAGCTCTTTCTCTATACCTGCATGAGGCTAAGCTCTGCCTCCAATTTACATTCTTTCACCGAGACTAAGTGTTGTCTCTCCGACATTATCTACTTTGCTCTTCTTTCGGGCTAAGCTCTGCCCTCAACTTCACAAAACTAAGCCTTGTCTTGTTGACATCATAATATTGCATTTCAATCGGAAGCACCATCTTCATGGCCTGAGAACA
The DNA here is from genome assembly GCA_005239495.1 of Nicotiana undulata. NCBI lineage: Eukaryota > Viridiplantae > Streptophyta > Magnoliopsida > Solanales > Solanaceae > Nicotiana > Nicotiana undulata. Next base: position 65,497 of record ML277429.1, read on the forward strand.
TCATCTTATGGACTGCGAATCTCTCACTAAGCAACTCATGGCCCAGGACGTCATGGTCTAAGGACGTCATCCTCAACCGTTCAAAGACAACTTTCATAGTCCAAAGGGAATCTATATCATGTTTAAATTTCCGCACGAACATATGCTTGTAGTATCTTTACTTGTAGGTGACCCGGTAAGCAACTGCTATCCCAATAGGAGCAATCCCGTTCCAAACCCTTCGACTATCTCCAACCTGACTTCTCACATAAAACTATTCTTGTACCTATCCTGAAATATTGTGTCCGTTCTTATGATGACTCCATCGGTCAATTCCGTCGATGCACCAAGAACTACACACGACCTGATTCCTGTAAAACCAGGGATATGTAGGCAGCTCAAAAACAGAGTGCGACCTAAATCTCTCACACCATGTCGCTTAGTCAAAATTGGCCATCATATCTTTACACGACAACTCATTCATCCTTTCCAGGTAAAGAGGGGCAGCTGTTGATACCCATTTTTTTCCAAAATAGATTTAAATGCATATGTGTGTTCAAAATCATATATTAGCATCAATTGGTATTTTTCCACAACTTCTACATTTTTTAATTAATTTGCCCAAGCATTTTATATTAATAAATAATTATAAAATTGCATCATAAATGATTTTAAAATATTTCTTGATTTAATATTATTATTTATGGACCTATTAAGTTCAAACTATTTCTTAAATAGCCAAATTGGCAGCTTTTGGCTCTAATTGCAATAACTTTGCAATTATAGCCCATGCATACATTTTTGTATTATTTTACCAAAAGTTAGTCCATTGTATTTTTAAATACTAATAATTATCTTTAAAGCATTTCCCTGCATGAAATTCATTTTTTATAATTAGTAATTATTTTACAAATTATTTTAATCAATTTGTTTGGGGTATTTAACAAATAGCCATTTTTATTTCAATTTTAGCCTAAGTCTACCAGCTCAACACCCTTAAAACCAGCCTAATAAACTTAGGCCCAATACCCTCACCTACCCGACCCAACTCTTGATTAATCCTGGTCGTTAATCATTTTTTATCTACGGCCCAGAACCTTTTTACCATAATTAAACTAAAGATCCCCCTAACCCTAATGATGTTTCACCAAGGAAGAGTAGCATTAGGATCCCAGACCAAAAGAAATCTTTCACCAAGGAAGAGTAGCATTAGGATTCTAGTTAATTCCTTATACACTAAATCCTATATATATTGCAAAATGTTCTTATTGTAAACAGACGCACAAAAGCAGAAATTTATCAAGAATTGAGAGCAATATTCGTGAAGAAATTTTGCAAGCAGTTCGAGCCAAACTGGAGAGTGCGAATATGGAGCTACTTGAACCAACTAGAAGAACCAGTTCCATCTATTGTCTTTTAGTCTAGTTTATTGTAGTAGATGGTCTAAAGTTGTACATTTTTCAGCTTTCTTAGAAGCAAATTGTACTAGGTACTTGAGTTGTATCATTCAAGTTAGATTTAACTTGACGTAGTCACAACAGCCTGTGGCGTGTTGTTATAAGGGTTAGAGTTAATCCTTAGGTTTACAAAAGAGTTTATTTTGTAAATGTTGTTGGCTCAGAGTTGTAGTGAAGTCTTTGGAGAAAATCCTACTGAGTAGTAGGTCGTGGTTTTTTCACCTTTTGAGCCGGGTGTTTT
>ML277429.1:67383-80191 GCA_005239495.1 Nicotiana undulata
CTTTTGTATGGTATTGACATAAAAAGAACCACATGATCAAGAACTGTCCTATGTGGGAAGTCGAGTGGGAAAATGAGAAATATGTAATAAGGAACAAAAAGAAAGAACAGGTTCATGACAAGAAGAACTACAACAAAAGGTCATCCAAAGCAATGGTGGCTGAACGAGCTCTTATAGCAGTTCGGTAATCTGAAGATGAACCTGATGAAGAATCTGAGATAAGTTTTCTGGACCTTAAGGATAAAATTAAACTCCTTTCTAAATATAGAATATTTGAATGGTTTCTAATTTTAGTTGATGAATCTAAGAATATAAGTTCTGAAAAAGAACAGCTGTCAAAATTGTGTAACTCTTTAATAGCAGAATGCAAAAACCTGGAAATAAATATTTGTAAAACTGATAAGGAAAATACTGCATTGAAGAACCAGGTTCATGCACTTGATACATATGTCTTAGAACTTAGATCTGAAAATCTGAAATTGAATTTAGGAACATGTAAAGAAATAGCTAGTGACACACAACTCTCACTAGAAAAGGATCTAGGAAAGGTAAAAGATGAGCTTTATAAAAAGGATGAACTGACAAGAACCCTGAAGGAGGACTTGACTAAGGTTAAGCATGAGCTAGACAGAACTTGTAAATGGAACAAATCCTTTGATGCACTTTCATGGCTACAAAAACATCATAGTAGCAACAGAAGAGGACTTGGCTTTGGGAACTCTACACCTAAGTGGGATCCCAAAGGCAAGTACCTCACACTCTCTGAGAATAAGATTTGCACACACTGTGGTAATACTAGTCACTTTAAAAGTGAATGCACTGCAAAAGAGAAGGCAAGTCAGAAGAACAAAAATTTTGTTCTAGGGAAAAATAGGCTGCCAAGTAGGGCTAAAAAGAATGTGATTTATCATTTTGCCTATAGAAAGGGACCCAAACTAGTTTGGGTTCCTAAGACTAACCCATGATCCCCTTTTGCAGGTTCAGTGAAGGGGAGCAACCAAATATGGTACATGGATATTGGCTGCTCAAAGCACATGACAAGAAGCAAGGACCAATTCCTTTCACTTGAGAACCTCAAAGGAGGTAATGTCTCCTTTAAAAATGGTAAGAAAGGTGAGATAATTGGGGTTGATAAGGAACAAGATGATGAAGAGATTGGCCTGACAAGAAACTCAAATGATGAAGCCACAGTCCATCCTGAAGCAGCATCACAGGAAGGAACATGTGATGGAACAGGTCCTTCCACCCAGGGCAACGTGATAGGGGGAACTGACTAGAGAGGAACTGATCCTCAAACCTCGAGGGAACCTGTCCATGAACCTATTCCACAGTAACAAAACCAGGAAGGAACATCCAAAGAAATTGACACTCTTATTGCAACATCCACGAAATTTGATATGGATGAACCCGGTTCATCTGTTGATCAGAAGATGTATAGAGGAATGATTAGCTCTTTGTTATATCTCACTTCTAGCAGACCTGGCATTGTCTTCAGTGTAGGCCTTTGTGCTGGATTCCATGAAAATCCAAAAGAGTCTCACTTGACTGCTGTCAAGAGGATCTTGAGATACCTAAAAGGCTCCACTGACCTTTGTCTATGGTATCCATAAGGTAGTAATTTCAACTTAGTGGGATATGATGATGCAGTTTTTCTTGTAGATATAAAGAGCACCTCAGGTATGACACACTTTCTTGGCTCATGTCTTGTGTCTTGGGCCACCAAAAAGGTAAAATTCTGAGGGCTTATCTATTACTGAAACTGAGTCTATTGATGCTGCCTCATGTTGTGTATCAAACAATAATTAATTGATTGTGGGATTGATGTAGGTTATATCCCTATCTTTTGTGAAAACACTAATGCAATTAGTATGACCAAGAACTCGGTTCATCACAAAAGAACTAAGCACATAGATGCTAGACATCATTTTTAAGGGATAATTATGAGAAGGGATTGATCACTATTGAGTTTTATGCTACTGATAAACAGATTGTTGATATCTTTACAAAAAGCACTGCTTAGAGAGCATTTTGAAAGGAAAAGGTTACTATTAGGGATGATTAAGATCACCGGATTGAACCAGTTCAGAATGTACATGGAAAAAAGGAAAAAGAAGAATTTGGCTAGAAAATCAGGAATTTGTGTAAATAATCAGATTAACAATTTCTCAGTCCCATACTGTAAAAAGTATACTCTTATGCCATGTTTTGATATGACTTACTGGTCACTAATGAAATTTTTTCTATCTCTGCGAATTGAGGCTTGATCAAGACGATTCTAAAATGATGAACCTGGTTCATCAAGATGGTTCATCTAAAAGGCGAGGTATGTGTTCTACACTCTCCACACCTTGAAATACCAATAATTAAATCATGAGCAGAACTCTACCCAAACTCAAAATCTTCAAAAGCCTATCCAATTAACTTTGAACCAGTTCCGTTTCAACAAGAATCCTCACCAAATTAAAAAAACCTAGATTCTAGGGAAGCCTTAACCGTATATTCAAAACTAAAATTTCATTCAATCCACCCCTCCCTTACAGAACCATTCCCAAATTTTCGATGACTCTTTCAAGTCGGCGACTGAGGGGGGAAGAAACTGGGTCTTTCGATTTTGAATAGGTAACTTATGTACCATAACCTTCTTCTGAGGTCATTTATGAGGTCGCTGAAAACTTAGAAAATAGGTTCATACTGGTTGGGTCTGTGGTAGATGTGGAAATGCTCGAGACAAGAAGGAGAGGAGGTAAAAATAAAATAGAAAATAAAAGGAGAGTGAGGGAGTATGGAGTAATGAGAAGGGGAAAGGGGAAGGAAGTGGTTGATTCTTCACCCACATCTGAATCTGTTGGAAGGCTATTTGTGGAGTTGATCGAGAGAAGGAGGAAGAAAGTAGCAAGAACGTAGGAGGAAGTGAATCAGGAGAAGCCGGTGAAGGGTTAGTAAATTTAGGAAAGCACACAGATGAACCTGGTCCATCTACTGAGGAAACCCTGGCGGATCTGCTAAAAACGTTAGGCGATAGTTACAATACAAAGAAGAAAAGAACTCCTAAAGCTCAAACTTCCGAGACAGCAAGAGCAAACAATAAAAGAAAAGTTGCTCCATCTGAGACTTTCGATATTTCTCTTCCAAGAGGAAGAACTACAAGGAGCAAGGTAAAACAGAGTGAGGACGAGTTGAAGAGAGCTTTAGAGGAGAGTAAGAAGAAAAGAGTGAAAAAGGGAAAGAAAAGTTTGTTGAGCCTATTGAGGTTATTGAAGCGGATGACATGGACCTGGTCCATCAAAGTGAAAAAGTGGCAGAGGTAGAGATTCAGACCCCTAAGCTCAAGAAAGCCAAGACTTTCTCAAAGAAGTCTTCATTTGTTTCTAAGTCTGCTGAACCACCTACCTTGGCTAAACGAACCAGGTCTGCAGTTCTTCCAAGCCTTAATTTCTTAGCCCTGCCTAGAATTTTTAGTGACCCAGATTCGAGGTTTTTTTATTTTGCTTGTTGATCATGTTTTAACTATTTTTATTTCATTTTGTGGATTGTGGCAGAATCATATTCTCTCTATCAATGAAGTTTGCTTCTTTTGTTCTTATTCATTGTCTATATTTGTTTGATAGTTTTAATTCTTAGTTGATTATTGATGATTAACCCATTGCATATGCAGTTAACCAAATGGCCATGAGTAAGTGTTAAAAATCTAGGATTAACACAATTTGTTTTGCAACTTTTCGATGATGCCAAAAGAGGGAAGATATGTTGTGCTCTGAACATGTGATACTTATAACCTAATGAAACTGGTTCTTTATGATAAATGCTTAATACTCTTACATATGTCAATGTTGGACTAAGCTGAAACAGGCCTGAAGCACAAAGTTTGTCATCATCAAAAAGGGGGAATTTGTTGGCCTAAGAAAGAAAATAGTTTTGAAGATTGACAAAGGAACTCTGAGATGAACCAGGTCCATCACAGGTGACATAGACCAGCAGAGTCAAAGGCACATGAGATGCACATGAATGAGATAAATGTATTCTAGTAAAATTGAGATATTTTCTGATCGAAAAGATTGCAAAAACGAAATTGGAGAAGGACTCCTTATTCAATAATAATAGAATCTAAGATAAGGAAGGATTTAGGAGTTGAGTTTGACTAGAAATCTTTCACCAAGGAAGAGCAGCATTAGGATTCTAGTTAATTCCTTATCCACTAAATCCTATATATATTACAGAATGTTCTTATTGTAAACAGACTCACAAAAGCAGAAATTTATCAAGAATTGGGAGCAATATTCGTGAAGAAATTTTGCAAGCAGTTCGAGCCAAATTGGAGAGTACGAATCTGGACCTACTTGAACCAGCTAGAAGAACCAGTTCCATCTCTTGTCTTTTAGTATAGTTTATTATAGTAGATGGTCTAAAATTGTACCTTTTTCAGCTTTCTTAGAAGCAAATTATACTAGGTACTTGAGTTGTATCATTCAAGTTAGATTTAACTTGACGTACTCACAACATCCTGTGGCGTGTTGCTATAAGGGTTAGAGTTAATCCTTAGGTTTACAAAAGAGTTTATTTTGTAAATGTTGTTGGCTCAGAGTTGTAGTAAAGTCTTTGGAGAAAATCCTACTGAGTAGTAGGTCGTGGTTTTTTCACCTTTTGAGCCGCGTGTTTTCCATGTAAAAATCTCTGTGTTCTTTACTTTTCTGCATTTATTATTATGCAACTGTACAAGTTGGAACACATAGAAGAACCAGGTTCTTCTATAGAGACTGCACTCGAAAATTGGACACCACACAGATCACCACCCCCCTCTTGTGTGGTATTGACGTATAAAACATCAGCCAGCGTGGGGAGCTGGGCTGCACGCTGGTGACAGGAAAGTTATTCAAGTTTGTACGGACAAGGTTATTTCGGCCCTAGACCTACCCAACACATATAAAATAAAGACTAATCTTTTTTTTAGAGGCGATACGCCACTTTGAAGAGAAAATGCACACGATAAACATTCGGGAGCAAGGATATCTCATATTTCTTTATCTTTTCTTCATATTTTCAATTATCCAACACTTATCAATTTGTTTGATACTATCATGAGTGGCTATATGATTCTTTCATCCGTTCTGGGATTAATTGCTTAATTGTCTGGCCAGCAGTTATGTTCTATTTACTATCTATGTTATGCTTGGGAAAGCCATGTTTAGATTGGTAACGACCCGACCAGTCGTATTGAGAATTAACGCTCGGTTCAGTGACTTACGGTCCCGAGCAACTTCGTCATATATATTACGACTTGCGTGCACAGTCCGTAAATTTTTCTGTAATGTATTTATATGAAAAATGTATTAAAATGTGAAATAGAGCTTTAAAACTCAACTTAGTTGACTTCGGTCAAAATTTTGAGCAAACGTACCCGGATCTGTATTTTGAATATTCCAGTAGGTCCGTATCGTGATTTGAGACTTGGACATATGCCCGAAATCGAATTCGGAGGTCTATAGCTCAAATTATCGCCATTTAACAGAATCTAGTAATCTAAGGCTAAAGATTTCTAAAGTTTGACCGGGGATTGGACTTTTGAGAAAACGACCCCAGAATTGAATTTTGATGATTCCAATAGTTTCGTATAGTGATTTCGGACTTAAGTGCATGTTCGGTTTTGGATTTGGAAGTTCGTAGGACAATTCAGCGCATTTTGGCGCAAGTTGAAAAATAGAAGATTTTTGAAAAGTTTAACTTAGAGTTGACTTTTCGATATTAGGTTCATAATCCAATTCTAAAAATCTGACCAACTCCATTATGTCATTTATGACTCGTGTGCCAAATTTGAAGTCATTCCGGATTGATTTGATATATTTCGGCGCAAAATATAAAAGTTGGATGATTTGAAAATGCTTAATTCGATTCGATGCACGATTCGTAATTTTGGCATTGTTTGACGTGGTTCAAAGCCTCGAATAAGGTTGTATTGTATTTTGGTACATGTTGGTATAATTGGTTAAGGTCCCGAGGGCCTCGGGTTAATTTCGGAAGGTAAACTTAATGGATTTCGGACAAAAAGGGTTGTTGGAAATTTCTGTTGCAGAGCTGTTCGCCAGAAATTTCTGGTGCGTGGAGCTAAATTTGTAAACTTATATCTCGCAATCTATAAAGAGTCTGAAAATTATTAGAATATGAAAGTTGTAGCACATTGATTCTAGTTTCCAGAAAGTTAAACCATTAATTATTTGGACATTTGTAAAGAAAGTTATGATGGATTAAATGAAGGCTGGTAAAGCAGTTTCGCCAGAAATTTCTGATGCGTGGAGCCGACTTTAAAAGCTTATATCTCGCAATCCATAAGGAATCGGAAAATTATCAAAATCATGAAAGTTGTAGTTCTTTTGATTCTAGTTTCCAGAAAGTTAAATCATTCATCGTTTGGACATTTGTACATAAAGTAATGATCTATTGAATGAAGGTTGGTCCAAGCAAGTTCTAGTGTGGACTTTTAGAGACAGAAAATGGACTTTTAGTTATGGATGGGCAGAAAGTTAAGGACCAAAAATGGTCATTTTCTTCATTTCATTTTGGATTTTTGGAGCACGGTTCTTGGGCGATTTTCACGGAAAAATATTGGGGTAAGTGTTCCTTATCCTATATTGATTATATTTCATGATTCCATACTCATTTACATTATGAATCCATGATTTTATGGAATAAAAATCATGATTTTTGCAAAATCTTCCAAAAAGGAAAAATTAAGATTTGGAGGTCGAGTTGTTATCAGAATTTGATAAAATTAGTATGGTTGAACTCGTATCAGAATGGGTGTGCGGGTTTTGTGAATATGTCGGGTTCTAAGGTGCGGGCCCGGAGGTTGAGCTTTGGGTCAATTTTTAGATTCTTATAAAGATTGAGACTTTATGATCCGGAATAGTTCTTTATGAGTTTTATTTGTATTTTGAAGTTATTTTGATTAGAATTGGGCCGTCCGGAGGTCGTTACACCCGAAGAATTCATTTTAAAGTACCGGTTTGTCTTCTTTAAGGTAAGTATCTTGCCTAAACTTGTGTAGGGGAACTACCCCCTAGGATTTGAGTCTTCCATGTTGTTTGGAGTCCACGTACGCGAGGTGAAGAGTATGTGCTTAGACTTATGTTGTGGAAGTTGGCCTTTTAGGGTTCCTAGGTTCTTGTATTAATTGAAAATGTAGTTGTTCTTGTATGATTACGTTCCTTAATTACTCGTTTCACCATTACCGGCTTAATTAGAATTAATTGTTTCATGATTCACTCTTATTGATATTTGATTCATATGTGCCTTAATTGAGACTGTTATTTCTTCCATTACCATGTTGCCTTCTCCCTAATTGCTTAACCCTATTTGAAGTTGTAGTTATTCCTATTTTGTAAATTCCCTCCCTTATTTGAAGTTATAGTGATCTTCTCGCCACCCATCTTTAGTTGAATTGGTTGTACCTCTCCCGTAATTGTTCAACCTTATAATAAGCTTAGAGGTTCTATGCCTTAGTGGACTTACCCTTATTTGGAATAATTGGACTCGTGTAAGTTATTTTTGTTGAACGGTACAATGTGGACTATTGTTACATGTTATTTTCCTTCTTGTTGAGCCGTTCTTATCATGACTAGTTTTCCTTATTGTGGTTCTTCATTGATAACTAGTTTTACCTTTTTCTTATGATCGAAGGTTCTTGAGTTGATTTATTTATCGTATCTTATATTATTATCATTGTTGTTGCTGTACTCATGGTGGTGATGCACGAGGTTTCTGTCGTGCGGTTGTGGTTATTGCGATGCACGAGGTTTCTTCTGTGCAGTTGTGGTTATTGTGATGCACGAGGTTTCTGTCGTGCTGTGCTTACTATTGATATTTGCGCATGTGGCGTGACAAAGCGGGATATATATATGTGGGTTGCGCATGTGGAGAGACAAGGTGGGAACATTATTGTGCGTGCGTGGCGAGACAAGGCGGGCATTCACTTTACTATTGTACACATGGCCAGACAAAGTGGACTGTGTCAGGGATTGAATTGTGATGAATTTGTGTTGGACCGGGGGCATTCTTGTTGTTGATACTTGTGTAGTGTTACACTTACTTGTGTGAGCTTTATTTTGTGAAAGTTGTGAGGAAACCTCCTACGTGTTGTCCGTTCCTATTTCATATGCTTATTAGTTGTTTGAACTATGTTAGGACACTTGCACAAGCTTACACGTAGTTAGCCCTCTTATTGGATTAAGGGATCTTCCTTGCTATTTTTGAGTGTAGTTACCCTGGATGTACTTATCTCCTATGTGTGAATGACTCTAAGTGGCACGTGAGTCGTCCGTGCAGTTATTAGCTGAAGTGAGGGCACATGATGCCAAATAATAGGGTTTAGATATTGGGACCCGTGAGTTGTGATTTGTCCGAGGTTCGGTACCTCGTGGAGTTAACTAAAACCTAAGGTAAAAGCAGTTGTAATTGCTGAGTTATTACTTGTCCTTGTTGTATATGTGATTCCAGATTTAGGTTGTGTTCCATTCACCCTTTTGTGTTATTTTATGGTTTTTCGCTGATACTAGTTGTTTCCTCCCTTATTGAATTTACTGTACTGTTAGCCTTATTGCGTAGTCTTGTGTAGATGTCATTACCATTGTTCCTATAGATATAGTTGTTCAGTTCATTAGACCAGTGGGTGTCTTGACTGTTCCTTGTCACTACTTCACCGAGGTCAGTCTTGATACTTATTGGGCACCGCTGTGGTGTGCTCATACCACACTTCTGCACATTTTTGTGCAGACTCCATGTATTGCGTAGCCGGTTGATCGTTAGCTAGAAGCGCAAATTGCTATGGCGGAAACTCAAGATAAAACTTGCTACAACGTTCACGGGTTTCGGAGTCACCATCTTGTTTTGTTCATACATTGTTTTATTTATTTCTTAACAGTTGTATTTAGAAGTTATAGTAAAAAATTTGTAGAGCATATGACTTGTACTACCGGTTTTGGGAAAATATGTTTATTGTATAAAGAATTCATTTCAGAAATTATTAGAATGTTAAATTGTTGTTGTATTTTTCGTAAATGTTAGGCTTACCTAGTCCTTAGGACTAGGTGCCATCACGATACCCAACATAGGGGAAATTGGGTCGTGACAAGATTAGAGACGAATTGAAGAGAGCACAATCGTAACTTTGAGGGGGCGTGGATTTGTGGTTAGGATAGGAATATTCCTAGTCACCGGGCTTAAATATCGTAATCTTGATGCGTTACTAATAGATTGATTTCATAGGAATATTGTTTACGGTAGAAAACGGGGCTGCCCAATTTCTCTATTTTGGCCGAGGAAGGAATGTTACGTCGAAAATCTAGGACGTCGAGTCCGAGATCGAAACCTCTTTCTAGATCGAGGCCAATGTAAATCGATGCTAGATAGAGATAGAATGTGAATAAATATCGGCAAAGTCTTATAATGGAAAGGGCGAGGTATCCGCGATTGGTCGAGGATCATGGCGTGAATCTCGGAAGAAATCGAATCTATAGCGGTTAATCAGTTGTTGATGCAATTTCATACTATAATTAGATGTGTACCTTAATTAGGGCTCTTCTGCTATATAAAGAGGAGTTCCCTTCATTTATATCCATCATTATTCACTGAAAAAAATGTATACACTCGTTACTTTCTTGCTACTTCACTTACTTTTCATCAGAGTATCTTTATCATTTACTTTTCTTACTATACCACCTCGAGATTATCCCAAATCGAGGTTGAGGCTTTCCTGACTCACAGGTTTGATTTATTTTATTGTCTAATTCATCCATCTATTTTCTGGTTTATCAATTGGTATTGGACGAAATCACATATCCTTAAAACCAAAATATAAGCTTAATTGTTATCCAAATTTTAGGGTAAATAGTTTTGCGCCCACCATGGGGCTAAGGATAATAGTGATTATTCGGTACTGATTCTGATAACACACACTATTTTACGGTTGTTCTCATCAAGTATCTTTGCTTTCAGGTTAAAACATGTCAAACTCACAAAACGCACTCACACATGGTGATAATGGCCTCGGGTTTTGTCGGGGAAAACAACAATGTATGTGCTCTAGGAGTCGACGTGACACAGGCTAATATCGGGGGAGAACGGGTTGCTAACCCAGTCGATGTTAGTTCGCACGATGCTTTAAATGAGGACGTAGGCACAGACCCCGAAGGGAGTGTACGCAGAGAAGGCCGATCTGGTAGCCAGGGTGCACAGGGCAAAAGTGACTGAGGCGTTAGTCTCTAGGTGATATTCGAAATGCTACAGGATCAGCAAGCTGCTATTGCACAGCTACAAAATCAACATAGAACTCCGAGTGGGGTCGAACAAGAAGACACCCGCCGTACTAAGCCAGTGCCAGAGTGGTCGAATGGTAACGAATCGGAGACAGATCCTGCAATAATGAAAATGCTCGAGGAGCTCACCAAAAGAATTGAGTCAGGAGAGAAGAAAATTGAAGCTAATGATAAAAAAGTGGAAACATACAACTCCCGAGTTGATCAAATACCGGGGGAACCACCAATCTTGAAAGGGATGGATTCGAAGAAATTTGTACAGAAGTTGTTTCCTCCGAGTGCGGCTCCGCAACAAATTCCAAAGAAGTTTCGAATGTCGGATATTCCTAAGTACAACGGTACCACTGATCCCAATGAGCATGTCACCTCTTACACATGCGCCATCAATGGTAACGATTTGGAAGATGATGAGATCGAATATGTTTTATTGAAAAAGTTCGGAGAGACCCTATCGAAAGGAGCAAAGATTTGGTACCACAATCTACCGCCAAATTCCATTGACTCATTTGCCATGTTAGTAGACTATTTTGTAAAGGCACATGCCGGGTCAGAGGACCGTTAGCAGTATGATTGGGACCAAGAGACACCGATTATGTCCTACGAGAAATTCACGAAGGTACTTGTGGGAACCACTCCGGTGCCGAACAACTAGTTAAAAAATCATCAGAGCGGGATATTATTAGGATAGTATGGGAAAGGACACTAAGGAGTTTGTTCGAAAATGTGATAAGTGCCAAAGGCATGCACCAATGATCCACCAGCCCGTATAAAAACTTCATTCAACCCTATCCCTATGGCTATTTATGAAATGAGGGGTGGATATCATCGGCCCTCTGTCATCGGCCCCAGGAAAGACTAAATGATTTATGACTAACTATTTCTCTAAATGGGTTGAAGCACAAGCCTTCGAGAAAGTCAAAGAAAAATAAGTTATAGATTTCATTTGGGATCACATCATATGCCGATTCGGGATACCTGCCGAAATTGTATGTGACAACGGAAAGCAACTCATCGGCAACAAGTAACAAAGTTTCTCGAAGAGCATAAAATAAAAAGGATCTTATTGACATCGTATCTCCAATGGGAAATGGAAAGGCCGAGTCAACGAACAAAACTATCATTCAGAATTTGAAGAAAAGGTTGAACGACGCCAAGGGAAAATGGAGAGAAATACTACCACAAGTCCTCTGGGCATATCGAACAACATCGAAGTCCAGTACGGGGGAAACCCCGTTCTCCTTAGTATATGGATCCGAAGCCTTGATTCCAGTCGAAGTGGGAGAACCTAGCGCCATATCGACATACTACGAAAGAATCAAATCACGAGGCTAAGAATACTAGCCTCGAACTACTGGATGAGATACGAGAAGCTGCCCTCGTTCAGATGGTTGCGTAAAAACAACGCATCGAGAGATATTATAATCATAGAACCAACCTTCGCCACTTCAGAATCGGGTACTTTGTCCTAAGGAAAGTCGCCATCAACACTCGAGATCCTAATAAAGGGAAACACACCCCAAATTGGGAAGGATCCTATCAAGTCCTCGATATCGTTGGAAAGGGATATTACAAGGTTGTCACGATAAACGGCGAGCAATTACCAAATAATTGGAACATCTCACTCCTCAAGAGATATTACTGGTAAGGTTTGACATTCTCCTTTTGCATTCATGTTTTATGCTAACTTATTTTCAGGTATTCGAGCAAAATATCAGAGTAATCATCGAGCAGGAAGATATTAGGACCCTAAAGCACGCGTTGCACTCTTTTTCCTTTCGACCGATTTTTATCCCAAATGGGTTTTTCCAGCCAAAAAGGGGGAAAAGGCCATTCTTTTAAGGCCATATCGGCCCGCTCCGAAGAGTCTAAGGGCCAATACACTTGGAGTTCGAGAACACGTTCTCACTCAATTCGAACTTAAGGGTTCCACTACTTCGAGCTCGAATGAAAACCCACTTGACTACAGTTCAAGGATCCATTACTACTCAATACAAACCTCAGGGTTCTATTACTTCGGGTTCAAGTTTTAGTCAAACTCGACTATAAAAGCAGTATTATTATGACTTGTATCAAGTCTCCCAAAACCGATGTCTCAAATAAATACAAGGCATAAAAAAATTCAAACAATTTTACAAGGCACATGTCACGACCCCAAATCCTAACAGGTCGTGATGGCGCCTATCGTGGAACTAGGCTAGCCAACCATCACCTTACTGCGCTTTTGTTCAATTAAAATAGTTCACCATTAAATAATAAACAGACAATCACATCGTAATTTATAAAATTAAGTATTAGCGTTCCCATATTAACCTAAACAACCTCCCAAGAACTGGAGTCAATAGTCACGAGCATCTAAGAATAAATAAATCTAACTCGGATAAAACTATAACATATGTCTCTGAATCAGATGCTAACTAAATAAGGAAGGGAAATGGAGAAGCTGTGGACGCTGGACATCTACCTCGAAATCCTGTGAAATGCTGCTATCAACTGCGTCAGCTACT
>ML277432.1:0-59887 GCA_005239495.1 Nicotiana undulata
CGCACCTGCGGCATAAGTCCCGCGCCTGCATGCTCGCACCTGCGGAAATTCCATCGCAGGTGCAGAACACCAGATACAGGTCTGGTTCAGCCGCTTGCAAAGTCCTCAAAACTCCCCGTTAACCATCCGAATCGACTTCGAGGCCCCCGGGACCTCAACCAAAACCACCAACTGACCCCAATACCTCATTCCAACTTAGTCGAGCCTAAAAAACACGTCCCATAACATCAAAATATCCAAAAATGCATAGATTCAAGCCTAGGAACTTAGGAATTTTCAAGAATTCNTCGCTTTCGGAATTCCATTCCGAGTCCGATATCAAAATCTCACCTACGACCGAAATCGCCGAAAATCTAACTTTCGCCAATTCAAGCCTAAATCTACGTCTGGCCTCAAAAACACATTCCGAACACGCTACCAACCCCGAAATCACTCAACGAAGTTGAGGAGTCGACGTATTTCCATTCCGGATCCATCTTCATACAACTCCCGCTCCGGCCCAATTTCTAAGGTCAAAGCTCACCTTAAAGGACTATATGTCCAAAAACACTCCAATTTTCATCACTCAACACTCCGACTCGTTCCATTAACCTAATAAGGCAAGGGAGGAACAGTTATCAGGGGATCGGGGCGCTAACTCTCCAAAACGACCGGCCAAGTCGTTACACTTTTAGCAATCTTAGGTTAAGTTTTGTTTAGGAGAGCACGTGAACGGCTGTTTTTTACCTTTTCGAGTAATTTTAGAGTAGATTTAGCTTCAATCTTTAGATTTTCATATTGTATTTGAATATTATGGCTTATATTTCATATTTACCTTTGATTTCTACTATAGTTATGAGTAGCTAGACCCTATAGTTAGGGTTGTGACCCAACCCTAGTGTAGGTATTTAATGGTCTTGATTTTTAGGGCTTAGTTGTTTATAATATAGTGATATTTAGCCTAATTCATGCTTTAATTGTAGAATTAGTGGTTGCAAACACTGATTCATGCCTTTATGACTTAGTCGCTTCTTGAGAAAGAGGGACTAAGTCTAGGAAATTAGGCTAGCAAGGAATTGGGGTGAACTCAAGAGATGGATAGCCCAATTAAAAGGTTAAACCTAGAGATAGTAATACCCGACTTGAGCCAATGTCATTTGTTATGCATGAACACCCATTTGGACTTGAGAAAGCCAAATCGGGCAAAGTCACTCAAACTATCGAGAGGTATAGAGTAAGCACTTATGTGTGATGGTTATATCACGACCCCAATCAAAACAAGTTTGTCCTAGATTCTTGATGCCCATTAGATACTCACCTAGGCAAAGGTCACTTCCCTAGTGCCTTTTATCACTTGAAAACTCTCACCAAAAATATTGTACTTAGATTTCTATTAGCATTCAATAGTATAAAACTTAGAATATAATCAATCAAAACAATGTTCGAAAGTGCAATTAGAAACAACACGCACATCTAGATTAGTTAGATACCCGACTCCAAACCAAATTAACTCCCTGTGGAAATCGATCCCGATCTCGTCGGGTAAAACGCATTGACCACTCCTCGCTACTATATAGTGGTGTAGGGTTGAAACCGATCACCTAGCTCCACTGTATGGCCTTGGCTTAGGAAGTTTCAGTTTTTGTGCCAGGGGGCGAATTTCACAGCACCCCCAATTTGGTTTCCACCTCCTCGAAGCAAGCCTTGTAGAGAAACATTGACAACAATGGGTTGGACTGTCAATTTGTCTATAGTTTGTTGCATGGCAGTCACCATGTTTGCCTCTTGTTCCCTGTAGGCTAAATCCTCGGCACGATCTTGTTGGAGGCCCTCGAATTTACCAAATTTTTTGGCTGCCTCAGTGGCTGCCGTCTGCCGGTCTCCTTCAGAGTCGCGACTGATGTTTTCTATGTCAACTTCGGCCTAGAGCATTCTGCGGTCCAGGTCATCCAACCTTTGCACTAGGTTGGTTCGTAGTTCAGGCACCGTATCCACGATGGGTCATAATACGTCAACCGTCTCTTCAAGGGTCGCAATGCGGTCCCCATGATTCACCATGGTCAGAAATGGTGGTAATGGCAATGTGTTCCCTCGTCCGATGTCGAGCCTAAGCTCTGATACCAACTGTTACGCGGCGCCTTCCTGAGATTCCTTGGAAGGGCGACTGAGGTTCCCTCCGTACGCTAGACGAGATTGTCAGTGACGTACGGGAAAACCAATGTCAAGAACAATTGAGAGAACATTAATGAGAATTGAAAGAAAGCTTGATTGCATTAATGAAAGCTATTACAAAAAGGCAATGCGGTGTCGAGGGGGAGACACACTAGTACAGAGAATTGCTTGCTTGCTAGAAAGTTTTGATTGCTTAATTCCCCCTAATAATGTTTAAAAAAATAAACCAAAGTTACAGGACTTGACCTAACTAAGCTAGGGAATCATAATGAAAGTACATGGAATAATGAAAGTACATGGATTAAAACTACTCTATGTTTACAATGAAAAGGACTTAATTTTCTATAAGGTTGAAATAGGTCCGTTGTCAGCAACCTTGTCTTTAGCATCACAATCTCTGCGCATGGCGCTGTTGGCAGCTGCCTGCGGCTGGGCGCTAGTGAGGAATATCGGTGGGGCGACAAAGGCACATGTGCGCTTGTCAGTTGGCACAACCAAGACCACACAATCATCTGTGATGTTATGCGTTGGGAGGCTTGCCAGGACGCCACAGAGCGCGTCCAAGGGGTCATGGGGCATGGCTGGATAGCCGCCCATGACAGTACTCATGCTGCATCCATAGAATTGGTTTTTTGCATCAAAATAATAATACTCAATGAGCGTTAGGAAAGATAACAATATATTTATCCGTCGTTTCAAGTGTTCAGGGGTAATTAGTAGTGCAATCTTCAGAAATAGTAGTGACCATATACATTTTTATTGCATTTTTATGAGATAAAACAGAAGAAATTAAAGTCAATGTTATATAATTATGTTCCCTTATGTATGCATCTAGTGTTGAAGAATACAATTTCGTTTTTGTTTTGTTCTTGCGCTACTCTTTTCCTTTTCACTACAAGCCGAGTTAATTCCTACTATAAACCCTTCATGTGCATTTATTAGAAGTGATTTATAAGTAGTTCTTTGAATATGAGGAGATCGAGCTAATACATGGAAAGTAAACAAAAAGAGTAAATTTATTTTCTTGTTATAATACTAGGCAATAACCGACCAAATGACAAGTAAAGTTCGTGACAGAATTATATCCAGAAGAATTAGCCCAAATAGCCACTGACCACATCGCTTAAAATAAAAGTAGTTATCGGATGTATAGTATATATATAATTCTTTTATAATATGCATATAATTGTATATATATATACTAAAAATAATAAACAATAAATCTGGCCGTCTATTATTTATGCAACATAAAAGCAAACCAACAACATTCATTTGCGGACAATATTCCACAAAATTAATAATCAAAGTCCACAACGTCAACATGTTTCCTCTATTCCCGTGACACAATTTTTTAGTCTTTTCAAAAGAATACTTCATTTTATATTTGAAAATTTTAATTGTAAAGTTTCAAGTTGTCGCGATCCTAAACTCAAACCTGCCGTGATGGCGTCGGTTGATGGTACTAGGCCAGCCGTCTTCCACCATATTACAATAATTCATTCAATGATATGCCAAAAGACATTTTGTATAACCGAATTTCATAAAAGAAACAAGAGTTGAACTCAAAAATAGAAATACGGAATGAAAAGCCCCAAACATCAGGGTGTCACTTAGTCATGAGCAACTACTACAAATTGGTCTGATAATAACAAGACTAACATAGTCTAGGAAAAATTCAAAATACAACTAAGGGGAAGATAGAGAAGAAGAAAAGCAGGGTTGCGATCGCAAGGCAGCTACTTTGCTATCTCCAATGATCAGCTACAGAAATATCAACAGCCGCTACCGTGGCCAGAAATGCCTGGATTTGCATACAAGGTACAGGGAGTAACGTGAGTACACCTACTCAGTAAGCAACAGAAGTAAATAAAGGCTGAGAAGTAGTGACAGGCTAGATGCAAGTATAGTTCATATCACAAAACTCAGTAATGTACGACATGCTTTACAACTAGAGTTTAAGTCAAATCGGCTTGTTTAAATCAAGTTTAAGTAAAATTAGTTAAAAATATATTTCAGCAGTTCTCAAATAAGGACTCAAAGCAACCATGAGCATAAATGATGAAATCATATACTGCCCTTCGGGCGAACATCACTCAGTCCTCTCAATCACTCCAACCTCGCAATTACTCATGCCTCACAATCACTCATGCATCACAATCGCTCAGCACTCAGCACTCAGCACTCAGCACTCAGCACTCAGCACTCCGCACTCGCACTTGCACTCGCACTCAGTAGGTACCTGCGCTCATTGGGGATGTGTACAGACTCCGGAGGGGCTCCTTCAGCCCAAGCGCTATATCAATGCCCATCATGGAAAAATCAATAAAACATGTTGTGGCATGCAGCCCGGTCCCATAAATATGCTCACAAATCAAGCCATTGGCCTCACTCAGTAATCAATCTCTCCAGTCTCTCGGGCTCTCAGAAATCAAAGTAATGAGCCCGAACAACATTGACATGATGCATCAGATAGAATAACAGAGACTCGGCTACGATGTAAAAATGCATGAACATGACTGAGTACGGATTATCAACCAAACAGTAAGAGGACAACAAGAAATGACCTCTAAGGGTCCAAACAATACCGGTATAAAGCCTAGACATGGTATCTAGCATGATTTACAACAATTCTTTCTAAAATACATAAGGAGCATATAGCTACAACAGGTTGTTCAACTTTACAGTTGCTACGGGACGGACCAAGTCACAATCCCCAATGGTGCACGCCCACACGCCCGTCACCTAGCATGTGCATCACCTCCCAACAGTCACATGACACAAAAATTCGGGGTTTCATACCGTAAGGACTATATTTGCAACTGTTACTTACCTCAATCCGAGCAAATTCCTACTTCGCAATGCCCTTGCCTCTCGATTCGGCCTTCAAATGTACCGAATCTAGCCACAAGTAATACAACACAATCAATAAAGGCTAAAGGGATCAATCCCACAAGAAAACTACAAATTTAGAGCTAAAATCCGAAATTCACTCAAACCTGACCTCGGGACCACGTCTCGAAACTCGACAAAAATCACAAAACCCGAAAGCTCATTCACTCCCGAGTCTAACAATACTAGTTTCATCAAAATCCAACATCATTTGATCTCTCAAATTCCCAAAATACGCTCTCAATAATCCCAAGCTCTAACCCCTTATTTCACTTCAAAACCACATTTAATTATGTGAGAAATCAACGGGAAAACACCATAGCTAAGGATAATAAAGCTCAAGTAACTTACCTCAATGAATATCCTTGAATCCCTTTCAATAATCACCTCAAAAGCTCCAAAGTCCGCGTTAAAAATGGCGGAAATGAGGGGAAATCTCGAAGTCTTCTATTTATACATTCTGCCCAGTGAAACCGCATCTGCGGTCCCCTTTTCGGCTTCTGCGACGCCGCACCTGCGTAATTCCTATCACATGTGCGAAACTCACTTAAAATCCCAGGTTTAGCATCTGTGACCAGATCTCGCACCTGCGATAGTGCACCTGCGCATCTCCCCTCCGCTTTTGCAGAACCGGCCAATTTCCTCATTTCCGTGTGCCCCAGGTCTCGCACCTGCGGGCTCGCAGATGCGATCGCCTTATCGCACATGCGGTTCCAGTCCAACTCAACATTGCCCGCATCTCCGACCTCTCATGCGCTTTTGCGGTCTCGCACCTGCGGCTCCCTCTCTGCAGGTGGAAAACACCACCACCAGCAGTTCAACTGCATTTTCCAAGTTCCAAACCTTCCGTTAACCACCCGGAATCACCCCGGGCACTCGGGACCCCAACCAAACATACCGACACGTCCCATAACATCATATGAACTTAGTCGAGCCTTCAGATCACTCAAAACAACATCAAAACACCAAATTACACTCGGATTCAAGCCTAAGAACTTCTAAACTTCCAAATTCCGCAAACAACGCTGAAACCTATTAAACCATGTCCAAATGACCTAAAATTTTACACACGCGTCATAAATGACAACACCAACTTACTCCAACTACAGGAAATCCGTTCCGACCCCGATATCAAATTTTCCACTGCCGACCAAAATCTTTGAATTTTCAACTTTCGTCAATTCAAGTCTAATTCCACTACGGGCCTCAAAATCACATTCCGGACGCACTCTCAAGTACAAATCACCTAGCGGCGCTAACGGAACCATCAAAATTCAAATTCGAGATCGTTTACACATAAGTCAACATCCGGTTGACTTTTCCAACTTAAGCTTCTAATAAAGAGACTAAGTGTCTCAATTCACTCCGGACCCGAACCAACTAACCCGGTATATCATAATATAGCTGAATAACACAAAAAGAAGCGGAAATAGGGGAAACGGGGCCATAACTCTCGAAACGACGGACCAGGTCGTTACACAAGTTTACCGTTATTGACATGCTCTTTTACTCATTGAAATGTTATGACACGTTTAACACCACAAATTCTAAGAATATTGAGAATAACAAACGTTTGAGTGTCTCAACAACATTATCCTCGCAAATTAAAGAAACCCTCGTCCATACGTTAAAGAAAAACCCTAAAGACTAAAGCTTCCTCGTTAAGCTTCGCGTTGCGTGGCTTCTCTGATAAGCTTTAATTTCATAATTATATAATGATCTTCGTTTTGAATAGACAACTTATAAAAATATCCTAAACGTGTCGGCTGCTACAAGTTTGTGTAATGTGAAAAAATAAGAATTTTTCTACTGTTCTTCCGCTCTGCAATTCCTACATCCTTTAGCCTGTCGCCTATATAAGAGAATATAATTCTATTACTCGAATAAAATTCAAAAATGTTTATTTCTACATAAAATATTGTTACACAAAAATAAGAAGAAGGTAGATATACATTATATTTGAACTTAAAATGTTAGTTTGTTACGCAAAGAAAAGAAAGAGTAGAAAATACAAGTTAGGTTGTAATTGAGCGTTTGTTACTTTCACATTTGTTGGTACGTATATATATAGTTGTATATACCAAACCTATCTTCTTATATATATAGCTTTAAGAACACTCCAGATTGACACTGCAGCTAAAGCCCTATCTTTCTTCTTGTTAAAAAAAAGAGGTGAAATGTCCTCCAAGTATTTCTTCTCTTCCCACTTCTATACTCCATGCTATTCTTAATATATACCACTATTTCCTTTCACTAGGTTAAGTTAATAAATCATTTATTAATTTAATTACTTTGGTTCTACACTTATATTATGAATAAAATATTGATAAAGAATCAAAGAATATATAGTAAGAAAATCGACTTCAAAACTGTTAATAATTATACTTTGGTTCTACAGTTATATATGGATAAAATATAGATTAAGAATCAAAGATTAGTAAGAAAAGCGACTTCAAAACTGTTATTTATTCTCTAGTAAGTATAAGTATATAGAATAGATGTGTATTCTGGTACGTACATGTGTATTTACATAAACATAACCAAACTTGACGTCCAAGCAACTCATTTACTTTTCTTTTTTCTTCCTCTCTCACCTTTTCTTCTCATCTCAAGGGGAAAAAAATAATTAGTTTGTTCCTATCACAGATATTTCTGACCTTTTTTCTTCCTCTCTCTCCCCTTCCACTCTCTTTCAGGGTTTTAACAAGCAGCTACCATTGGAACAGTTCCAGCAAAGAAAAGAAGAGAAACTACAAAAAGTAAGAGAGATCGAGCTCAATTTCTTCCCAATAATCAAGAACGAACATGAAAGAAGAATTTTTTTATTTAACTCAAAAACGTGCTTTATATACTCATATCTTCCTTTAATTTCTGCTTAATAAATTATTTTTCTCCTTATCTTTACACCTTACTTATGTATTTTCTTTCTTTATTGGGATTTTGCTTAGCTCGGAGAGGAGGTAGAAGAAGCCGGAGCAATTAATTAATTAATTAATTTGGGATGTGTGCATAAGCAAGAGCAATATATACCAAAGAGAATATGACATGGTGCAATCAATCCAATGGTGAAACAATAATATCAGCTCCTCCATCAGATGAAAGTAATATTATGATCACTTCAAAAGTTGATGATGAAATTAGAATCATTACTTGTCCTTCCTGTGGACATAGCATAGAGCTTCAACATCAGGTATTTGGTCGATACTAATGTTGATTAATTTTGTCTTTTCAAGAACAGTAATTGTTCTATAAATGAACTAAATTATTAATAGGTGCAATTTTGTTTTCTACTTAATTATTTTAACAACTAGAGAGGAATACATGATTTGCCTGGTCTACCAGCTGGAGTGAAGTTTGATCCATCGGACCATGAGATTCTTGAGCATTTGGAAGCAAAGGTCCTTTCAGATACCCTTAAACTTCATCCCCTTATTGATGAATTCATTTTGACCATTGATGGCGAAAATGGCATTTGCTACACTCATCCTGAGAAACTACCTGGTAATTTTCCATTTTATTCTAATTAAATTTACAACAACGTATTATGTACGCTGTGTGAAATCATCATAAATTGACCTAGTTAATTATACTAGTACTGCAATCCTCCTCCTTTATCCGGGCGACAATTAGTTTGAGCAAGCTCGCAAATGTAGAGTTTAAATCACATATTTCAACTCACAAAAATATATGAAAGTAGATAAACTTAAAAGATTTGATGTTTTCTTGTCCGGATTTTATTCCTTTCAGGATTTATATTCGGATTTGTTATTAGAGTGGGACACGCGTATTCACTGTTGAATTAACAAAATTACTAAGTATTCATTTTTGTGAAATCATCAATCAGTAGGGATAACTCGGTATGTAATATTGCGCTAAGTGTCAAAATTAATTACTGATAGTTTAGGAAATTTCCCAATGAGACGGTTTGCTTGCAAAAGTTATTTGCTTATAGCATTTGGATTCTAAACTTGTTTCCTTCTCTTCCTGGAAATTCCACGCCAGGAAATTCAGTTAATATCTTGTTGCTTTTCCCCTCATTTTCTGGCTTTTTATTCTACAAATTCATGTCCTTTAGTCACTTGGTTTAAGGAGTTGTTCTAACAAAAACACCCTTTATTAGTGGCTGTTGAGGGTGCCAACTGGATTGAGAATTTCATTCTTTCTTCAATGATCCAAAAGTGGAAAATACTTGGTTAAGGGAGCTAAGTTACCTATTTGGCAAAAAGATATTCATGTTATATAAATCAGAAAAGATAAAAGATTCTTGCTAGAGTTTCCAAAATACCCATGTCAATGGAGTGTCTTAATTATGGGAGTCTTATACAATACATGATACTTGTTATGCATGAGTTTCAGTTTTATGCATTGATGGTATAAGAAATTAATATTTACATAATCAGATTGCTTAAAAAATATTGCTGGTAACTCTATGTAATACACATTATTGGTAACATGGAATATATATATAGATGGTAATTAAGTAACGTGTTGTAAAGATTTTATGTGATTATTTCGTATTAAACTAGATCAGTTTTGCGGTAATTAAGCAATGAGCGATTTTTATGCTATATTCCGACTGTTCCAACTTCTTTCAAGAATTCAATCATTTTCTAAGAAAACATTCATTCCTACTGTTTGCATGCACTATATATATGTAGGGCTGAGCAAGGATATATAGTAATTAATCTATATATTATACACTCCATTTGCATCTATTACCCCAAAGAAGTTGTGGATACGTTGGAATTTTGTACTTGTTGTACCGATTGACTAAAAATCCTGAATACGCTACTGCATGCAGGGGTGAGCAAGGATGGCCAAGTGCGTCATTTCTTTCACCGGCCATCAAAGGCATACACAACGGGGACTAGAAAACGACGAAAGGTCCACACTGAAATTGATGGTGGAGAAACAAGATGGCACAAAACAGGCAAAACCAGGCCAGTTTACATAGGTGGAGTTTTGAAAGGTTACAAGAAAATTTTGGTACTCTACACAAACTATGGTAGGCAAAGAAAGCCTGAGAAGACTAATTGGGTAATGCACCAATATCACTTAGGTGAAAATGAGGAGGAAAAGGATGGAGAATTAGTTGTTTCAAAAGTTTTCTACCAAACACAACCTAGACAATGTGGATCATTAAGCATAAAAAAAACACTTGACAACAACAAATCAAGATCTTTAAGCAGGCAAGATAGCCCTATCCTGAAAACAACGAATTTTGTCGATTATTATAATCCTCCTTTTGTTTCATACGATATTGGGAGCCAAAATAGAGATAGCTCACCTCAGCTAATCCAAAATTTGATTGTTCATGGTGATAGCTCATCCTTTGTTATACCTTCAAATGCAAGCAAAGAGAAATGAGAAAGTAGGGAGCAAAAACAAAATTACAAAAATAACAGATGAAAATGACTGTTGGGGTGGTGGTGGTGGTGGTTCTTGTTATGTGTAATAGTGAAATAAGTTAAAGATTGAGCTGCTAATGAGGAATTTATTGTCTTTGTAATGCACAATAGAGAGACCTTATTGTTTAGGAACTTTTTTGTTTTTTCAAGGTACGGTAGATAATACAGTGTTCATTATTCACCTTTTCCGTCAAGAGTTACTATGTAATAAGAGAACAATTACGTGTTTTATTTGATTAATTTTGTAATTTCTTTATGATCAAATTCCCATGACTTGTATTTGGTACCTCTTGGCAGTGTAGATTGATATGTCATCCCTCTTCCCTGACCTCATATTACAACACAAATGGTGATGCCATCACCCAAAAAACGAGCAATCCACTACCTAACATCCTTCTGGTCAACATATAGTACAATTTGTTTTTTCAAAAACATTCAACTAACAAAATAATTAGCTTTGTCATACCTAGTCCTAAGATTGCCTTCTCTAAGGCCAAAATGCATAAAGCAAACAAATTCGTATATGCTTTCCTCCCCACTGTTGGATAGCTAAATGAAGGGAATTCTTTTCCTTATTAGGGTTTAAAGGATACTCAGGTAATAGACGTTAATTGATTGTTTGATCACAACGAACAATTTGGAAAATTGGATGATCTCCAAGAAGATTAGTTGTTTGACATTTTCCTTGATTCTCTTAGCAGAATATTATACTAATTACAACTTCATAAGTTGGCCTACTAAGAACTTCGAGTTGTAGCCTGTGAGAGTAGCATGTACCATCTAAGTAGTAGTATATCACAAACATTTTTTAATGAAGAAAAAGAGTTAACACGGAAATTTATAAGTTCACCTTTGCTGGCAAACATTAAGGTCCATATAAAACACAATCCGCTATGTTTTTAAGTCCATCACAGTTGTTCAATTTCTTGACGACACTGTTTAATTATTGCTGGATATTTTTAACAAAATCGAATCTCATTTAACGACCTTGTTACTAGATATCATTCCATTGTTCGTACCTTTGGTTTTCCATAATTTTCTATCACTTTATTGAAGACTAGGCCACACATGGAGACCCTAATTTTCTCCCATCTAACTAGCTCAATGTGATTTAATAATAACCAAAGTAATACTATTCTTGATTGAGATTGAACATGAGAGCTCAAGAGTCGAGACTTAAGAGTACAATTGAACAGCCAAACTACAAGCCCGTTTGACGCATGCTTAGTAGAGTTTCAAAAGTACAAAGTATAATGTCTGTAGTCTGTACTATTGAACCAAACATAGGTATTTGATAATTGTAAAAGTGAAAACCCTGAAGAAGCGTTTAGCCTTTCCAGAGCTGCTAAAGCCTCTCTAACTATCATATGAAAACTAAATACTAAATCAAGAAAAATTAAACAATTCCGAGTTTTTCAGTTGACAGAATCAAAAATAGTTTACAGGACACGAAGTTAGAAAGGAAAAAAGGAAATCAACTACCTGAACAGGAATTCTTACACCACATGCTTGTCCTGGGAACTAGGATTTACATAACCTGATCCTACCAAATACCAACCACTAACCATCTGCATAGAAAACACAGAATGAAGAAATAATAAAACAAACTTAAAACCTAGAGTCATTCCTAAAACGAGGGTCATTACGCATACTAGTACTCTCTTCAATCCACTAATTTCAACTCTGACTCGCAGCGGCTCACTAAGAAATCTTCCTAAAACAGCCTACCAACAAACAAAAAACATGTCTAATAAAACAGTAGAACACACTCCAGATAGAATACATTAAGTTATACCAACGGTTAAGTCAGCAGCAGCAGCAGATATACCAAGCATCTGTCATAATGTGGAACAAAGCTCTCCATTTAAAATCTGGTAAGATGTCCGAGATCACCTTGTCAAATTTTCATCGCACAATCCGTGTTACTTAAAACCTTTCTACAAAGCAGCTTGGAAGCTATGATTTCTGCAGAACACATTTTTCGTATAAAGCTAGAATGTCCTTCTTGTTCGGATTCTTCAATTGGAGCAGTTCAGCCCCAAAATTATGCTTCGTAAGCTCTTGCTTCAGTTTCTGCACCGTGTATTTAGTATAATCCTCAGTATTTGTTTGTTGACTACTAGTATCATCATCTCCCCTAAACACAGAGCCCCCATCTTCTGGACCAGTGAATTTCAGGGGGCTGGTCGTACTCTTTGACCTCTTATTTCCCCTGATTAGTCTATCATTTGTGCCCATATCAAGAACAGATTCGACACCAGCTTCGTATTCATCTATTCTGGCACGTTTTCCATGGGAAGCAGTTCTAAGTTTGCTATCTAATGCTGTTTCATTCAGCCGAACTGCAGTTAACTGTTGCTGAAGAAGGTCCAGCTTTCCTTGTGTGGCTTGCAACTGAACAGATAGTGCTTCTGCCCTATTGGTTGCCTCAGCACGTGCAGCACGCTCAGTCTCCAACAGACTCTCAAGGACTTGCACAGTACTGGCTCTCTGTTCATTATTTGATTTCAGAAGTGACTCAATTTCCTTTTCCCTTTCTTCGACTCTGGCCTCCAGTATAGCAACTTTTGACTGCGCATCGAACTCAGATGCATGAAGCTTCTCTACTTCATTAGCCAATTCATCTTTTTGCCTCTGCAAGTTTTCTATACTTCTCTCGTGCCTCTCAATCTGAGCCAATCTTTCCATAGCTACTCGATGGATTTCACTCTTCTCCTTCTGGGCAGTAGCTGCTTCGGCCCTTGCTTTATCAGCCAGATCAGTTGCTCTTTTCGCCTCTCTTTCAGCTGATTTACATCTATCCTGGACATCTTCAAATCTACTGAACTCCGACCGATACTTCTGCTCCAGATGAACTTTCTCCTGTTCCAGAATCCTAGCCTCTCTTTCAAATGATTGTGCAGTAGCATTGATGCTCTCTAACCTTTCACCTAATTCCTTAATTTCAAGTTTTAAGGATGATACTTCCAGATCATAGTTCTTTATCTTTGACTCCGCAACCTGTGCAAGGTAAAGAACTTAGTATAGCCATTAGTACTACCACATTTTTTTCTTTTTTGAGAAGGTAAGGTGTCATTAGTACAAATACTTGCGCATATATTCTGCTATATTGATACTACAGGTGCATAACGAGTCATATTGCTAGAGCAGCAAGTTGGACTTCTTATAAAGTGAGATATTAATATACAGATCTAATGGACTACCCTTTTCATATTACAAGGAATTATCTCAGGTATATGACAAGCATCTTACATGACAAACTATCTAACCAATACTCAAATGTCAATACATGGCTACCAATAACTACAGTGCTGGGAGAAAAGTTTTCATGAATCTGAGGAACAGATATTGAATGATAATGGTAGTGATGGCTTCTGCAAGCATGTAATTTACAGGGTCGAATAGAGCAAGTTTCATCTCTCTCTCTACCCCCTTTCCCTCTCCCTCTCACACACACACTCGCACACATACATTTTTCTCCACCTGTTCAAAAGATATTTTCCGGACACAATTCCGGTGCTGATAAACACTGAATTAGTTTAAAATAGCACTCACCTTCAGCTCCAAATTTAATGTTGTCAAACGCTGCTCAGCCTGCTCAAGCTTTGATGCCTTCTCCTTAATCTCCTCTTCCTGCAGTTTCACAAGAGAAAATCTCGATTACTACACCAGAAAAAGGAAAAAAAAAAGTAAAAATGTTAATTATCATCTCACAATACCTAAGCAAGCCAGTTAGCACAGTTAATTAAGCAAAGTACAAGAGAAACCTTAAAAGCATGGAGTTAGGCACCATTTTAACATTTTACTGAGGTTTGAAAGTGGAGGGAAGAGAAGCAAAAGACACTAGCATCAGTCTATTAAGTAAAAAGTCACCTTATTAACCAAAGTACTCGAAAAGTCATCCCTTAAAGCATCTTCTCTCATTTGTGCTTGCTTGTTAGTGCGCTCTTGGATGGCTGCTGCCTTCTCAAGAGCATTCTTTGCTTCCTTGACAGCAATGTCATATTTACGCTTCCACTCCTCTGCCTCCTCTTGAGCTGATTCAGCTTGCTCTTTGGCAGCATTAACCCTGGCTTCGGCAGCACTAGTTCTCGCCTTCAGAATACTTATTTCTGCATTTGACTGTTCCTCCTCAGCCTTCAGCTTTGAGAGTACCTGTTCATATTTCCTTTTCCATTCCATAGACTCGAGTCTAGTAGAATCTAACGTTTTTGCTAAGTTGGTATATCTTTCTTCTAATGCACTGTGTTTACTCTGCAAATTTGCAATACGGCTTGCATAATCTTCTGCCAGCTTCTTCTTGTCACTGGTAGCATCTTCATAGCGCTTCAAATATTCAGATTTAAACTTCTCACTAGCTTCCAGTTGTTTGTTAAGGAAACTCATCTTGTCCTCGATGGAACGACACTTCAATGCAAGAGCAGTTTTCTCTGACCCAATTTGGTCTATTTGTTTTTTAATGAGATCAAGAAGTTGCCCTTCTAAACTGCAAAATTCAAAACGAAAATCACATATACATTCCAAAACGGAATTGCTTCAGTAAGAACTGTGGATACAAAACCTTTGTTGTATGAAGACAAGTAATTTTCTCCATTTTTCAGGACCTTGACACATTGCTTCATATTTGGACACAGAATCATCAAGAACCTAGATAAGACATGGATATACAATATAAACAACTCATTGCACAAACAACTTTAGTCTAGCTACCCAAATAGGTGCTAACGTCTATAATGAAGACTTACTTTTAGCACGGTATCTACTTTTGCATCAGGAGCATGACATGCCTTTCTCAATCTATTTTCCATGTCCTGTATCGCATTTGAACATTGTAGAGAAGACTCCCTAAAAGCATCCTTTCTAATGTCCTACGCGTTAGAATCAAATGGAAATCAGCATTTTTTAGGAGATATTTCAGAGCATGGTTAAATATGCAAGCAAAGATCTAGACACAACTGAGTTGGCTACAGGTCCAGTCATTTTAAGGGCGAAATTAAGCTTTCACCAACAATACATGTCTCATATGGACCTCTTCTCCTAAATATTACGGGAAAAAATGGGGAAGAAATAATCAGAACCTCAAATGCTTTCTTTATGAAATTCTGGAGACGTTTCTCATATTTGGTTCTGATGGATCCAGCCCCTACGGCTGTACTATTAAATGAAGCCATGGACTTATGGACAGCATCTTCATGTGCTTCTCTTAGTGCTGCCTACAATTACAAAAATATCAGTTGATATTCAAATGCATTATTACCTATCAAACGCAGAAGTACTTACTTCCTCCGGAGGCATAGAACGATCAAAAGAAGACATGTACATTTCAGCAGCCA
This sequence comes from Nicotiana undulata, assembly GCA_005239495.1. Classification (NCBI taxonomy): domain Eukaryota; kingdom Viridiplantae; phylum Streptophyta; class Magnoliopsida; order Solanales; family Solanaceae; genus Nicotiana; species Nicotiana undulata. The sequence continues at coordinate 15,782 of ML277432.1, forward strand.
AATCATATGCCCTTTGACACTCAGCTTCCTCAACACTCTGCCCCAGAGAAATCACAAAACAAAATTTAATATCATGTGCGAGGTACAGAGGATCCAATAATTGATTACTGGAAGTACTATGCTTCATCTGAAAACTACTTCACAAGATCCTCCATAGCTATTCACTAGTTTTATTTCTATAGGTGGTAATTTTATTAATGTTAGGAAAATCATCGTATACAAGTAGTATGCCAAAAAGTCGAGAAACCTAGACCAAGATATGGTTCTCCGTCTATTCATCAGTAGTACATCTGGCATGTTTGTGTCACTCCAATTTACCATCAAAAGTGAATAGAAAAAGGCTCACTTGCAAACCAAATGGGATAAACGAAGTGGAAAAGGAAGTAAACAACATGCAGTTAAGTTTATGTCTAATAAAAGCACCCTGAAAAGAAATAAGTCACCCATTTCTTCAAACTGCAGATTAATGCAATTTTAGCCACAAAATGAACCGCAACCACTTAATTTGTCATTGAAGTCTGGGATAAGCCCAAGACTAGGCAGAGCAACCACCTGGCTGCAGGATTGCTCCCCTACTTCTAAAAACTATCAGCAAGTCCTTTCCAACTCAATTATCTCGCATAGTTTAGAAGATAATGCGCAATTCTACGATCATCTCACTGGTCCCAGCATGTATTTCAAATTCAATTTTTCTGATTTATCAATAGTCAAAAATAAAAACCTAAAAGAGCTGTCTGTAAGTAGTTCGAATAAAAAAAAAAGGCAGCAAGGATAAAGAAAAATGATAAGTGCCAAGCACAATCTGTGAAGACATACTTTACAAGGAAGGTCCGCAGAGCAAGATAAACAAATAATTCAACTTTAGAACAACAGACATGGTGAAACTTTAAGTGTTAATTTATGAGAGGGAAGAAAGGCAATCTGAGCTTAAAGACGTCTTTAGTTATTCTTTTGTCAAACAAAATTATCAATAGTTGATTTAGTTCAAAGCAGAGCAAATAAAGATACTCTATCAGATAATATCACAACATGATAAAAAAGAGTTTTTGTTGCTTTATAAAAGTCATGACCGGAATATAAATAGTTAAATACCATCAAATATAACTAATGGCTCCCATATGTATCAGTATTCAGTCCCTTGTGACACAACCTTTACCATAAGACCGAGAAATGCATGGGTTGGAGACAAATGACAATAAGTAAAGTTCACAAGCCTCTTATACAAAAAATGAATAACTCTAGGTTACAATTCACTAGAACATTCTTTTTGATGAAGTAAGGTGTTATCATTAAATACAATTCACTAAAACATGATGCACACAAAAACATCTAGAGCATGAATAATCATTTTTCCCCAGTTTATTCTCAAGGTGTCTGACCAAATAATAATATAACAATAACTGAGGCTCCTGCAGATACAGATAAGAACATCAAAGACATCAAGCCGATTGAAGAAACAAAACCTGCTTACATCTACAACACTAACAAGTAACGAAATTGACCTGCCATGAAGATGTAATTGTGGGCACTGCCCCTTTGTTAAGAGCATCGAGGAAGGACTGAGTTATACGGGCAAATATTGGTCCCGTCATTACAGTAGCTCCAAATTGCTTCGGTCTAGTCCTCTCAAAAACAAATCTTGTCAAAGCATCAAGACCTGCTTTAAACTCTGGCCTCAATTTTTCCAACTGCATGTGAAATGAAACCACAGTAAGAATAAAGGGTTACTCCCAATACAAGAAAAGTAATCAGACAGTAATTATAATCTTAGAGAATGTAGGGAATGAATTCTGAGCACTGACAGGTATTTGGTCAAGCCGTTGGAGCTCATTTTCATTGCTCAGTGGCCGCACAAGGGTGAAGCACTCTCTGTCAGGGAAAAGAGCACGAATGGACTCCCTAATCTGCAGTCACAAGTTTATATTATTATTTACCATGGAAAGTTTAACAAATATGGGACAAAGATATACAAATGCAAGTATTCTACAAGATACGGCTCGCCAGTCCTTAGGATAGAGAGGATACTCTTTGTTTAATAAGAAAAGAACAACTACCATTGAAGTCCTTCGGATAGAGAGGATTACTAATAGCAATTGAGCTTTTGTGGACACACAAAATGGAAGAACAATTTAATGTGAGTACCTCATTTTTAGCGGCTACATCTCTCCGGCCACCTTCAACTGGCCGCAAAGCAAGCTCTAGGTAGTCCCGTGGTGTTATCTTGCGATTATCCTCAACCAAGTCCAAATAAAAATCCTAATCAAAAGAAAAAATAAATACTTGTATGCCACTTACTTATGATCCGGAAGAGAGTACCTTAAAAGAACCTAAATTGATGCTGATAAATAAATTCTAAATTACCCTTAGCAACCAAACAAAGATTGGGGAGAACTGTCCAATCTCAGAGGCACTGGTCCTTCCTCCAGAGGCTCTAACACGTATATGCTTAGTCATTTCGGTGACCAGAGAGAGGCGGTCAAGCGCAGCTTCATCAATACCGCCCATCTAAATTGATAAGAATATTAGGAAACTGGACTAAATTGGATACAAGTCAGACAAATATGTGCATAAAAAGCAGATTGTGAAAACATCAGAAGTATATGATTCGAAAGAGGAGGGGGTGTCTCGCGAGAATGTCTTTTTCTCATTAGTCACCAAAAGTAAAAGTACATTCTTACGAGACACATGCCCTTAGTCTTTGGTGATTTAATGACCTATCTCATAAGAATGTCTTATCAGAAAGAGATATGAGATCCATGCCTGAGTAGTTCAAACCTGGTTATAAACGAACATACTCGAGAGGAGGACTGCCAAGGAGAATATTTGCGTGCTGTATGTTCCCTGTTGACAACTAAAAGATGAATAAGGAAAAAGACATAAAGAGAGGACGGACAGAAAGAAAAAAAAAAAAAAAAGGGGGGGGGGGGGGGGGGGGTACAAAATGTATCCGTCTAGTTACTATACATTAAAATTTAATCAAACCCAAAATGTATAAGAAAGTGAGGAACAATTATGCAGAGTACTACCCCAAACAAAAAGGGAAATAAGAGTGGTGAATGAAAGAATGTTGTCCCTTTTTTTCCAGTACAACAATGATAAAAATGTTGAAGCATAAAATCTAACCGTTTGATCATAAGCATCTATTCCTTCTGTGTCCAGAAGTAGAAGGTTGTATTCTGTTCCATCAAGAGCTGTTCTTCGCAAAGGTGCACTCCACAACCAAATGCCTTTGGTACATGGGCGATGAGTTGGTGCTACTTGAAAGCCACTGCTCCTCCCAAGAAGCTAAAACACATGCAGGAAACTCAGTTATCTGATTCTTGATAACTAGGAAGCTCTCCCTTACAGCAAATATCTACCATTAGAAAGGAAATGGCCAAAGAATGAAAGGAAGTTTGTTTTGACATCTTGATAAATTTATCCATATGGTAGATCAATCTAGTTATCACTGTATGGCTTTGGACCATGGGTTGACGACAAGCTACACTATTTCTTTCAGTAAGGCTTAACAGCAGTATACGCAAAATTAGCTTAAAAATTAAAGGGAAAAAATGAAACACCCAGCACAATGGAGATAAATAAAGTTTACTTCATGATGCAAAAACAGAAGTTACTCCAGATAGATCAAGTTTACTGCTTGAGGACCACGATAAGGAGTTCTATGAAGAAACACACAGAAAGATAGCATCAGGTTTGTCGGGAAACTTTCCCCCTTTGAAGAGCGTTTCCTAAACGATCCAAAACATCAACAGAAACTGCAGGATTTCATGCCCTAGACAATTGTGAAGCAAAAGAGGCTTCTCAAAAGTTTTCGGATCTCCATTTCTAGACAATGCGAAGATTGGTCCAGTCATAAAGCTCTAAATTGAAACACTAATACAGAAAAACTGCACTACTAAAAGCAATCCCATATCACTTAAGTGTCAGAGTGACACGCAAAAAGAGGTACTTCCGATGGGTTAAGTGATGCGGCTATTGCTAAGAGCGAGTACACGCCTCAGATGGTGAAGCGCAAAGCAACTCAAGCAAAAAAAAAAAAAAAATTTGAGAAGCTAAATGATGAAAAAAGAAAAGTACTAGGACCCTCTCCAAGTTCACTATGGCATTCTGTTTGTTGTCTTCCTCTCCTTCTATGTTGAATGACTCTTCTCTTATTACTCTTTCTTCCTTTCTTAATACGTTTTTGATGAGTAAAATTTTATTCTCTTGATTCGTTTCGCACTTACTCCCTATTCCATCTTATGGCACGATTTTAATTTTGGTCCATTCCAAAATGATGACATTGCATGTTTGGGAACTCTTTAGTTATAACATTCTCATAAGCCTTCAACAGCATGCTCTTGTAGGAAAACCATGGGCATGTTGAAAACCATAAGACTCTTACATAATTGTGATATATACACATACATATGTTCAAGCGAAAGTGAAGATAAAACAAAAGAATTGACCGTTTAAGTATTCCAAATTGAATGGCAAAATGGCAGGAAGAGAGACATGTAGATGGGGTATATATCAAACCATATTGAATTGCAGATTCCAAAATGATAAAATCATATTTGATTTGACAAAAAAAAGTCTCCATAAGAGAAAGTTAAGAAAATCAAAGAGGAGAAAACACGTTTCCGAGATAGAAATCGGTATCTAATAAATTCAATAGTTCCAGTATAGATGAAAGAAAAAGAAAAAATGACATCACAACAAGATCCTAATCTCAAAACAAAAGAAAGTGTGTGTGTGTATGTATAAGAGCGAAAGATGGCTTATGTTTCAAAAGTCTTTTTCTCTCCTAAACTACATGCCCAATTAAACACCATATAAAATCAAACATATATAGAAAAGGAATAAATATAGTGATAATTTGATTCTTCATTGCCGTAGTAAATAGAAGAGAAAAATTGATCTGCACATATGTCTTTATTCTTAGGTGAGGATCCTCTTCTACTACTTCTATTTTTGGGCTTCTTTTCTTCTGCTATTTCTTGTTGTCAATGATTCTATTTTCTCCTTCCACATATGTTTTTTTTCCGGTCTCTTTAAAAAGAATTATAAGGTAAATTTTTATTAAGAAACAGTATCAAGAGTACAGCAGCAAATACAAAAGGCAGGACTTGTTTTACATTACATATTCAAAGAATCTAACAAGTCCAGCGTGTCATTCACTTATTAAAAAAATCCCAGCATATCATTCAAATTCAAAACAAAATTCCCTTTCATCCAATAGTAAAAAAATTGGAAGCATCAATATTTAACATCTCTTTTTATCTACAAAACATCTCTAATTTCTTTCGATCCATATAGTCAAGGCAATGCACAGAGGAAGAGATATCCATATCTTCTTGTGAACTCTGCCAATATAATGTCTTCTCCTACAGCATAACAAACTTTTAAAGTTGTGAAGTTCTAACCAATACACTCCCCTTTTTCATATAAGGTTGATTATTTTAAGAATATAAAATGACTTTGTAATTGAAACTACCTATGTGTATAATTACTAAACCAATTAATATGATATTAAATGTTCTGAATTAGCCGTCTTGACAGAAGAATTGAAAACTGAAACCAACTTTTGCTTGAATTTTCTTTATCTGAACTCCTAGAATTATGTTTAAAATGATCTTTTGTTACTTAGTTACGTGTAAAATGATGTTGAAATTAGGTCTTTAAATGATATCATCATTGTTGTATATTGGGTGTTCCATTTCTAGCTATTAAAATGACATCATTCTGGTAATAATACTACTTCATGCCCTTAGTGCTTTAGTCTAGCCATAAGAGCGCAGCGTGTGATCTATGGATTAGGCACACGTAACATGTTTGAACCCTGCTGCAGACAAAAGACTGATATTTAATTGGAGAAGGGTAGAGGGACAAGCCAACTATCCCCGGGGGACTAGGGTATGTAGTTATCGGTTATCAAAAGTATTATAGTAATACCATTTTAAAATTTTCACAATTTCTAGAGCTCAAATCTATTTAGAAAATCATATTAAGTTTTGATGTGATATTTTCTCTTTCACATTAATTTTGCATCGTTGCGTAAATATTTTCTTCGACTTCACAACTATGTCAAACTAATATATTAAACTGGGCACCTAATCAAGTAGTGCCACATAAAGTGGAACAAAGAGAGCATATGTTAAGTAAATTTCATATTCTCTGTGAGCTGTGTACTTCACTTCGAAGAGATGCTCGCTTGGCTTCTAGTTTCTAACTTAAACCCCCATGAGCTTTTTCAGGCTTTTCACTTCATGCTTTTCTATTCTCCTGCAGAAACCCTCCATTGCATAGTTCTGTATTTATCTAGTCAATATTTTAAATGAGTATTTCCATCCTTTTTTGGTCATCTACAATGACCATCTTTTATTTAGTGCTGACATGATAAATCCACTTCATAACAGCCTAGAAGGAACTTTTTCATCTGCAGTCTCAGAACTACAAAACTCACCCCTACTTTAATCACTAACATGACATTTGCAAACCACTTAAAGTAACATATAGTTTTCCAACAGCTGCAACACATTTATCCAGGAAACTTCTAGCCCTAATTCCCCTCGCCTACTATTTTTTTGCTGGTTTAGTTCCTTCGTACATATTTGCTATTCTGTTTCTTATTTCAGAGTAATGTGCTTTGCTAAACTAGTTTATCCAAACAATTAGCTACAAGGTCACAAAGTCCCACTAAAAATGAAGAACTACAACACCAGAAAGCAAAACCTTAATAAACGAAAGAGGATGAAAATATTATATTACTGAAATTACAAATTTAATTTACCTGGTTTAATATAAAGCTCTTGCCTTGACGAGCGCGACCGCAAACGGAGACAACGCCAACTGGTTCTTTGACAAGCTGAAGTACCGCTAAGGCTTCGGGATCGATCTGGAACTTTCCTTTCTCATCGCAATACACGAAACGTATCGGCCTCGCTGGTCCCGTAGCGACATTGATAGAGGAACGCTGTGGAGGCGATGGAGACGGAGACGTCGGCGGTGACGGTGACGGTGACGGAGAATCCTGCTGCGGCGAGTCTCCGGTGGAGCCTATGCCAAAAAACCTTCGCATATTTTCACACACGGGCTGAGTTTTTTTGGCCGTTTATTTTATAAATGGAAAAGAGGGAAAAAGAGAAAAGGCAGGAAGCCCGGAAGTATTTATATGATGTTCGACATGAGGCGATTGAGAAGAAGACCGGAAATTACCACTTTACCTCTCAGAATTGATAAGGATTGAGAGCGCGTACCAAAGTGTAGTTAAGGGTTTTTATGGATTTGAAGAGAAATGGCGTGACAGCGTGTTGGTAAAGCTAAACTGACCGGCCTTTACTATCTTTTCCTAATGACATACGTTGTTGGAATTAATTGGCACGTACTTGATTAAAATTAGCGTTTTAAAAGGCTTTTTTGGAGCGAGATCTGGAGCGATGCGTACCAAAAATATTTCGAGGTGATAGTATGCGGCGAAAATCTCAAGATGTTATGGATCCAATATCCACAACCAAATACAAAAATAACAGATTAATATATTGATTCTGATAACAAAAAATTACACTGAAAAGTAATAGTAATAACTAAGGATAGTAACAAAAAGAAAGGGGATGGGAAGACAAAGCCACAGAGAGAAATAGTTGAAGGGAAGGGAGAGATCGCAGAGGGGAGGTTTCTACAAAATTCAGCCTAACTCTAGAATGCAATGAACGTATTATTTATCTCCTGATTTCCTTGGTCTCTGTCGTGATAGTCGCTACGACTAGGTAAGCCTAATAACAACGAGATAAGGAAATAAAGCAATAATTGTACAGCTATACTTCAATAGATACTATAAAATTATAGAATGTCACTCGGCATGTACAAGTAAAACCAATACTCGAATATACACAATGTTTCTCAAAACCCGGAATCACGAGTCACAAGCTCTAAGAAAAAGTGTCTAAATGTCTTCTATACATAGTCTAAAGAGATAAGGAGGGAAAAATAGTATAAAGTGTATAAGGGGATTCCGAGGATCTGCGGTCGCGTGCAGATATACCTTGAAGTCTCTGGTAGGCTGTTGCGGCTGCACTACTAATGAGGGGGACGAGAGGTACCTGGATTTGCACATGAAAAACATGTGTAGAAAGGGAGTGAGTACACCACAATGGTACCCAATGAGTGACAAGCCTAACCTCGATCGAATAGTGACGAGGTCAGGTCAGGGCCCTAGTGGAACATATATATATATATATATATATATATAATGAAGCAAAACAAAGGAGATATCGCAATAATAAATATTGAAATATAACGACGAACAAATTATGGAAAACACAGCTCAGAACACTACAATTCAATAGGGGAATCTCCCGAGATACCGTCTCGTAGTCCCAAACGTAAATGTGCAGGGGATCTCTCGGAATACCGTTTCGTAGTCCCAAAGTAAATATATAGTACATGGGATCTCCCGAAATACTGTTCCGTAGTCCCAAAGTAAATATGCAGTACAAGGGGATCTCTCATAATACCGTTCTGTAGTCCCAAAGTAAATATGCAGCAAAAACAACAAGATTCAATAATCACAACACAGAGTCTCACAATCTATCTTAGGTATAAGATAAGGAAAACAGGTAAAAATCACTAAACATGCTACATGTAGTTCAAGTAGGCAATTAAGGCAAGTAAGCATGCTTTCTTAGTCTAACAGAATACTATACATGCTAATAAGTTCAATTAAGAGGAAAGACATATCATTCTTTAATGAAAATTGGGTTTTTCAACAAATAGCCCGTATACATACTCGTCACCTCACGTACACGGCGCTCATATAACAACAATAGCACTAATCCTAAGGGGAGTTCCCCCACACAAGGTTAGGCAAGCCACTTACCTCGAACCAAGCTTAAATCAATCCGAATTACGCTCTTTCCACGAATATCCTACTATGAATGGCCCAAATCTAGCCAAAAACAACTACATAACATAAATATAACTGCAAGAAACTAATCTAACGAACGGGATCAAGGTTAAAGCAAGAAATTGGAAAATTGCTCAAAAAGACTCCCTGGGCCCACATCTCGAAATCGGGTTTAAAAGTCACCAAATATGAACACTCATTCACTCACGAGTTCACTCATACAAAAATCATCCAAAACCAACGCCTAAATCCCACTCAAAACTCATATTCTTGGCTGGGGAACTTTTTCCCCATTTTCCCAACTTCCTCACTCTTCTTCATCTAATAGATTAATGAAATATGATCAAAATCGAGTTAATAATCGTTACCCAATAGTTCTCCCTGAAAATCTCTCGAAATTTTGCCTTCCACCGAGCTCCGAATCGAATTTTGTGATATGAACTTCAAACCCTCGAAAATCCCTTTTTCTGCCCTGCGATTTTCGCTTCTCCGATCCCAAGACCTCATATGCGGTCCCGCTCCTGCGATTGGGACTCTGCATCTGCGAGTTTTCATTAAACTCCATAGTTTGTACCTGCGCTCCTTCATCCGCATCTGCGGATGCGCTTCTACGGCTAACTGTCGCTTCTGCGGAGCCTTGGTTTTTTCTCTTCTCCACATCTGCGACTACCCTTCCGCAGATGCGACTCCGCTCATGCGGCCTTCTCGTCGCATTTGCGACCAATGACTTCCAGGCCTACATGCGCATCTGCGACCCCAACCTCGCTTCTGTGGGGCTGCACCTGCGGACCTCCCACCGCAGGTGCGAAAAACACCAGAACCAGCAACTCAGTAATTCTCCTAAGTCCATTTTTCATTCGGTAAGCACCTGAAACTCACCTGAGGCCCCTAGGACCTCGACCAAACATACTAACCAATCCTAAAACACCATATGAACTTAGTCGAGCCTTCAAACCACATCGAACAACATCAAAAACACGAATTATTAACGGATTCAAGCCTAATGAATTTTGAAATTTCCAAATTCTACAAAGTCGAAACATATCAAAATCTCGTCCGAATGACCTCAAATTTTACTCACAAGTCAAAAATGACACTACGAACCTACTCCAACTTCTGGAATTCCATTCCGGACTCGATATCAAAATTTTCACTGCCGACCAAAATCGCCAAAATTCTGATTTTTGCCAATTCAAGCCTAATTCTACTACAGGCCTCCAAATCACATTTCGGGCGCTCTCCTACGTCCAAAATGACCTAACAGAGCTAACGAAACCATAAAAATTCAAATCTGAGGTCGTTTACCCACAAGTCGACATCCGATAGACTTTTCTAACTTAAGCTTCCGATTAAGAGACAAAGTGTCTCAATTCACTCCAAAAATCAAAACGAACCCTCCCGGCAACACAAAATAGCAGAATTAGATACGAGGAAAGTAATTAATAGGGGATCGAGGCTCTAACTCTCAAAACGACCGGTCGGGTCGTTACACGGGGTCCCATATGTAATTTGCCAAAAGCCCAAAGTGGAATCACGATCATTTTGATTTATAACAATACCCCCGTCTTCAATAAGAACCTTTCCCTCATGGTTCGAGTAAGTAATTCCTTCTAACCACATTACAATCAGATCATATAAACTAAGCCTTTCCTCTATTGCATGTGTAAAATCTATGTTAGTATAATTAGCAGCAACAATGAACGTCCATAAAGCTAGAATTGTATATAAACTTTGACTTCCTTGATTACCATCTGCAGCAACCACAAGAATTCCAAGTCTTAAGGCTTAAAATGACTCTGTAGAAATGGCATCATTGAAATAATCTGCTTGGGAAGCATCAGGACCCCAATATAATAAAACAATCCCATCTCTAAGTGCACAATTGAATGCAGCCAACAAGTCTACGTTATAGCAACCAGAACTCCAACAAGTTTTGTACATCGCTATTCTGGCTAGTGGCAATATATAATCAGACACTTTCCTGCTTAAGGTTTTCAAAAGTGAATGTACTAATGCACAAGCCTTCATCTCAGAATGTTTCACCTTTAGTAAGAGACCTTTGATGTCGCCCAAACTCACACCACTAATTTAGGTTGTGAGGCGGTCGAAGCAATAATAAAAACCCAACGTAGTCGGGGTCGATCCACAGGGAGCTTGATGTGGGATTAGATATATACCTAGTGTGAATGTACGACGTGCCCTAGATTACACTTCCACATATTCTTTGGTTGTTTCTACTTCTACTTTTACGCTATTGATTGCAATTGTAAATCTAAGATACAATGTTTTTCGTTTTTGGTTGTTTTTCAAGTGATAAAATATCTAGGGTTGCGAACTAGTTGGTTACCCAACGGATTCAGAGCTTTAGGACATGTTTGGTCGATCGGAATACGATATAACAATCACACGCAATTACTCACTCTGTACCTCTCGGTAGTTTGAGTGATTTTGCCCGATTTGGCTTTCTCAAGTCCAAATGGATATTTCATGAAACAAGTGATAAATGCTCTAATCGGGTCTTACTATCAGGTTCGACCCTTTAATAAGGGCTATCAATTTCTTGAGTTCACCCCAATTCCTAGTTAGCCAAGTTTTTCAAGACTTAGTCTCACTTTCTCAAGTTGAGACTAAGTCAATTTGGCATGAATCAACGTTTGCAACCATTCATTCTAGAATTCAAGCAAAAGGCTAAATATCATATACCCAATCATAAATAAGCTCTAAATCAATAAACCACTAAGTACACATATTAGGGTTGGGTCACAACCTTAGCTAAGGGTTTAGCTACTCATGGAAAATGAAGAAATTGAAGAAGATTCTAAGATAAAATTCATAATACTTGATTAAGGGAAGAAAATCTAATGTTTAAAAGCTAAACTAGTACAAAGTTACCCAATACAGTAAATAAAAATGGCTCTAAAATGTTCAGGTTCTCCCAACTTACAAAACTTAACCTAAAAATGACAAAAAGTTCTATTTATACCCAGCTGAAAATATGTGACAAAATTAACCATGCGAATGTTGTGCGATCGCACAATTCTGTGTGCGGTGACTGGTCAAGTGAGCTTTCTGCGGTCGCATAAAACTGGGATGCGACCGCACTTCCTCTAATTGTGCGGACCGCACATTTCTGAGTGCGGCCGCACACTTGAACATGGACTGGGACTGGACTTCTTTCTGCGGACCACACATTTATGAGTGCGGCCGCACTTTGGCTCCTGCGGTCGCACAATAATAGTGTAGTCCGCACATCTTCAAGCTCCCCAAAACATGCCTGAATCTCATCTTCTACGGCCGCACAATAATTGTGTGGTCCGTCTATGAAGGAATACCATCAGTGCATCTTCAGAGTTTGCAGCCGCACGCAGTATTGTGCGGTCCGCACTATGGTCCTTTTTGCCTTGTTTTGGTCCTTGTCCAATTTTACTTCTTTTTGAGTTGATTTTCACTTCTTTGGCTTGTTTTCCAATATCCCTGCAGAAAGCACATTTCATTAGTTCTCGGGAATACCTTTAAGCATTTTTTAGCTAAAACGCAAGTAAAAGAGAGCAAATAAGCAGTCAAAATCCCTACTTATCAACCTTCAAGCACAGGCACATAATCCACACCCTTAATATTAGATACTATCAACAGTGACAAATTTTGCTATTTGTTGCATAGTCTGTGGATAAGAGCATAGGAAAATTGGATACGGACACGTACGTTCCATCTCGCTCACAGTCTCAAAGTACGACATTGCAACCAAATCTCTACTCCTTTTAGCAATTTCGTCAAACGATGTATGCGAGTCCTATTTAGAGCTTAAAGGAACATTAGGAAGAGTTGTACAACCAAAATCAACCATAAAAGCATGCCCAGTGTCGAACCACTTCAAAAATTGTATGACCAAGCCATGGTTCTTGACAGTAAGACTTATTGTCTCTCCATTCCAATTCCCTTAGCAAGTCTAGAAAGCATGTCGAAAGCAACTCCCAACAGAACATACTGGCAAACATTGTATGTATTTCTAAATCGAATTTTCAAAGGTGTTGTGCAAGAATTCCACACGGTGAATGTCACGAACTTATCGCGCTTAAAGTTGCTCGAGGCACCACATAATACACAATCTTTTGTAACTCTAAGGAACATGGTAAGAAAACTAGAGCCAGGATCAAATGGAAAGTCTAATCCGAATTGATCAGGTGGATATCGATGCAATGGTAAGACAAGATCAACATGACCAAGGTCACCTAAGTGACTAAATATACCTCTATTTAGAAGTTGGTCGTAAGTGCAAGCAAATGCATACAAGACATCGCCTCTAAGTTTTGGTCTAGCCCAAGTCCATATCGACTAGAAATCATGATGAGGTTACCAGAAATAGAGAATGCAGAACCAATATATAGTGGAGCCTTCTCTATTATTGCAGTAACAAATTTTTCTTTATTATCCCTGTCTTCATTTTCAACAACATTAGCATTATTGTTTTCCATATCAACCAGAGCGACATGGTACATCGAATCATTAGGGAAATAGGTCTCTATTGTTTAAGTAAGCTCCTTTTGTGGCTCCTGCGTAGAATTCATCTCTTGAATAATATCTTCAGACCAATCGGACAATTCATCGAACACCTTGCACGCCCATTATTGTTGTTTTATTCAGATGGTTCAACCAAGTATTGTGGAAAACGGTGTTCAAATTTCTCTTTGTCCTCCTCCAAAACTGAATTGCAGATCTCCTCAGGTGTTGTTAGTATCAATGCAGTAACTATAACCTTTTTAGTTCCCCTATTTGGCTTTTCTGCAAACTCCTTGTGGGTAATGTTCAAGTTGGTGTTCTCTGAGGGAGCATTCCAGTACTGAGGCAAGGGTAAGTTATCCATGTTGCTCCATGACGGAATAGTCGTAGCCCGTGCCGGAGAAGCATCCATTGTGGTAAACTGTCAAATAAAAGGCTAAACGCTTATCAAGTGCATCCCGATTTTGACCTCGAAAACGAGTAAACAATTTGTCCACGAAATGGTCCTAACCTGCAAGTTCTTTGTTTCGAAATAACCAATGATAATCTTTCAAAGCCTCGCCATCGCAATAAAATGAAGCCCATGACAGTTTATGCTCCGACGAAATCTTATAGAAAGTGAAATACTTTTCTACCTTAAGAACCCAATTCAGAGGATCCTCACCGCTAAAACAGCCCATTACTGGGGCTCGAGATAGGTCCACCGTGGTAGATGGAGTCAATGAAAGCACCAATGTTATGGATCCAATATCCACAACCAAATACAAAAATAATAGATTTATATATTGAATCTGTAACAAAGGAATAACATTGAAAAGTAATAATAACTAAGGATAGTAACAAAAATAAAGGGGATGGGAAGACAAAGCCATAGAGAGAAATAGTTGAGGGGAAAGGAGAGATCAGAGAGGGGAAGTTTCTACAAAATTCAGCCTAACTCTAGAATGCAGTGAACGTGTTATTTATCTCCTGATTTCCTTGGTCTCTATACGCGCATCGCATGTGCTCTATTTTCAGCCTGGGTCCCATATGTAATTTCCCAAAAGCCCAAATGTGGAATCACATCTATTTTGATTCATAACACAAGAAGCATATGCCTAACAATTCAGGGAGTACACTCGGGTATTTGAGGTGCGTTTTTGTAGTGAGGAGTAAGCCCCAGAGACTTTTTCAAATTAAAACAAAATTTGTTAAATAAGTCCTTCATATAATCCTAATTCTCAAAAGTCAGCTTGTAGTTACTCAAAAGTTTAAAAAGGAAGTGATGTACAACAACAACAACAACAACAACATACCCAGTCTTGTCCCACACCGTGGGGTCTGGGGAAGGTACTGTGTACGCAAACCTTACCCCTACCTTGTGAGGATAGAGAGGATGTTTCCAATAGACCATCGACTCAGAAAAGCATAAGCACCACATTAATGAAAATATAGACAAGAAGGGACAGTGCCAAAAAACATATAAAAGAAGAATAAAATAACAAGGTAATAAGGTAATCCACAATGAAAGAAAATAACGGTTGGTCATAAAAACCTACTGCCCACAGAAAGCGAGACTGTGTACCAATACTAATGTTATAAACACTCTAGACTACCTACTCTACTACCCTAATCCTCGACCTACATACCTTCCTATCAAGGGTCATGTCCCTAGTCAACTTAAGTTACGCCATGTCTTGCCTAATCACCTCTCCTCACCTTTTCTTTGGCCTGCCTCTACCTTTTCGTAGGCCCTCCATTGTCAACCTTTCACACCTCCTCACCGGGGCGTCTGTGCTCCTCCTCCTCACATGACCAAACCACCTAAGCAGCATTTCCCGCATCTTGTCTTCAATTGGAGTCACACCCACCTTGTCGTGAATAACCTCATTTCTGATCTTATCTAATCTGGTTTGCCTGCACATCCATCTCAACATCCTCATCTCTGCTACCTTCATCTTCTGGATATGAGCGATCTTGACTGGCCAACACTCAGCCCCATACATAAAAAGGAACTGACGTATTAAATTTGGAAGTCAAGACCTTTTTTAATGATTGAAGCCCTAATTTATGGTATTTGCTAATTCTTTATCTTGTACGCTAGTCTGCTAATATTTTTCAAAGCAACGAATATTCAATTTTTTTACAAATGCAAAGAGAACTTCATTCTCCTTCATAGCAACAAATTCAAAGTTCAAATTGCAGGTTAGACATCTTTTTTGTTCCTCCATGTAATTTTTTTTATTCTTTTCAACTCAAGCTATTTGTGCTTGTAAGTAACATATAATAAATTACTTTGACTAGCTTCTTGTGGGGATGTAGCACATCTCTCTCTCTCTCTCTCTCTCTCTCTCTCTCTCTATATATATATATATATATATATATATATATATATATATATACACACACACACTAACCAACTTACTTTTAGACTTTAAAAATATTATAAAAGTAAGAGAACCCAATATTTATACTATAGTTTAAATTATACTAAGAAAAACACCATAGCTTACTTATTACAATTCTAACTAAAAGATCTTTTACAATTCTAACTAAAAGATAACTAAATTATATGTGAATTTTTTTTGTTTGTAAATAGAAAAATAAAATACATATTTTACGAATGTGAGTATTTTTTTTAATTATATCGAATAAAATCTATTAAGAGTAAGATAAAACTTGAAAACATCAAGATTAGACCTAAAAAAATATTTGCACTAAAATAATATATAATTTGAGTGTGGTCAAATATTAATTGTTCACAACATGCCCCTCTTTGCTTAGAAACATGAAGAGTTTTAGGCAAAGGAAATGAACAAGGTTATTGATTTTTGACCTTACTATTGTTTAAAAAGGAAGAGAAGAGAAAAGAAGGGGTTTCGACCGAGCCTTGGTTTTAGGCCGCCTACATATCCCGAGTTATAGGGGAATCAGGTCACTTGTAGTTCAAGTGGAAGAAGAGTGATGCTTAGATGGAGAGTCCATTGAGGTTTTGTCGAGGTTCCGATCCGCGGTTCCTACTATTACATCAAAATGAAGAAGAAAAATTCCATACTCTTGAAATCCAAGAGTTACAAAATTTCTATCTAAATGCCATCTGGAATCTTGTATTGATTCTTGACTTTCTTACCCCATTGACTTTAGACTGAAACTTGATGCTCTCGACGTAACAGACTATGAAATATTCTCATAAGCTTGCTTCTTGATCAGGTGATAAGAAGATAGATCTTGAAATTCTATGTCTTTGCATGCATTATGTCAAAACTGGTTCGGCTGGTATTGAGATTCAAAGAGAAATTGGCTCTTTCTTTTTTTCTTTTTTTGCTTTTTGATAATAAGGGATTTTGTACCCTACGTTAACATGATGGGACACAACCAGGGGATGTTGTACCCTTTGTTGGCAATAAGATGAGGCTTGTGGCGCTCTAAGATGTTACTAGGGAATATCGTACCCTATGTTGGCAGAAGGTAATGTAGCCAGGGGATGTAGTACCCTGTGTTGGCGATAAGATGAGGCTCGTGGAACTCTAAGATGCTACTAGGGAATGTCGTACCCTACGTTGGCAGTGAGAAATACAACCAGGGGATATAGTACCTTGTGTTGCCAATAAGGTGAGGCTCATAGCTCACTTAGATTCTACTAGGGAATGTCGTACCATATGTTAGCAATGAGAAATACAACCAAGGGATGTAGTACCATGTGTTGGCAATAAAATAAGGCTTGCAGCACTCTGAGATGCTACTAAGGAATGTCGTGCCCTATGTTGGCAATAAAATGAGGCTGGTGGCACTCTAAGATGCTACTAAGGAATGTTGTACCCTTTGTTGGCAGAAAGTAATGCAGCCAGGGGATGTAGTACCCTGTGTTGGTGATAAGATGAGGCTCGTGGCGCTTTGAGATGCTACTATGGAATGTCATACCCTATGTTAACAATGAGAAATACAACCAAGGGATGCAATACCTTGTGTTGGCAATAAGGTGAGGCTCATGGCTCACTGAGATTCTACTAGGGAATGACGTACCCTATGTTAGCAATGAGAAATGCAACCAAGGGATGTAGCACCCCTGAGGTGAAGATAGGGTATTCCCTATAATGAAACTAAAAATAACATGATTACATGTATATTAGAAGGAAATCACGGATTTGAGAACTTCACTTGGTGATGTTCGTCCTTCCATGAACTGTTTCCTAAAATTGTTATGTTCCTGTTCTGAACAAAGAAAGATTCTTGGGTGATTTGACCTCGAGTCCACTACACTTGTTAGAAAAACTGACTCCGTCGATGGTCGTACAAATTGCCGGGAGATTCTGTATTTACTTTCTAGAGATCTTCTTTCTCAACATTAAAACCTGACTATTTTGCGCCTATCACCATTTGTGTTTATGGTGCAAACAACCTTGCTCCCAAAATAACTTTTAACTGAGTAACTTTTGTTGAAACTTGAAACGTTGTTCAGTCCTTCAAGTCTTTTTCTCGTAAGGGAAAATCAATGATGGCTTTATGCCTTTGCCCATACTGTTTATGCCCATAAATTTTCTTCATATAACGGGGAAACTGTAACCAATTTTGCAACCTTTTCTTTGCTTTGCTTTGACAAAATTAGACTGAAAGAGACTCAAAAAATTAATGCAAAAGAAAACAAGAAGGTGAAATAATAGGTATTACAACTTAATCAAAAAGCGTCCCTTTCAGGGGGAAAATAAAAAAGGACTTATCTGGAGGAATATGCTGACTTCAATGAACATGACATGCACTTTGAACTGGGTGCATGATCCGTCTGAACCGTCTAATTCTCAAAATCCGTTCTAAACTTCACTTTGAAACTGAGTTCTTTGTCTTAACCATGCTTGTGCAGGGAAGGCCTAAATCGATCAACGATCCCCTTTGTTGGTTTTCACTAATTGACCTCTCTCATTTGCCTTTCTCTCAACTCACTATTACCTTATAGTGCCTGTGAGGGTTTTCAACAATAAGACTCTTATTTTATTTTTCTCTCTTTACAATGGTTGAGGCATCACCGTAAAATACCAATTTAGCATCCTCGAAAGCTGATCAGAAGGCCTTAAAAGGGAAAGGTAAAAAGAACTATTCAACTGAATTACAACTTTTTGGAACCATTTTGACGGAAAAACCGTCAAAAAATAAAATAAAAATCATGCCCCAGTTTCTTTGAACACTGGGAAATGTGGATTTTTGTTTTAGTCTGACCGAACCCCAGAGTGAGGCTGCCTATGTGTCCTTTCGAAATCAGGTCGTACGTAGTTCAATCAACATGAACTTGTTTTGATGATTTTTTTTCCAATTTTTTTTTATTAAGTACATTGGTTCCAAAAGAGGGGAAAACAAAGAAATATAAGCAAGGCTTCAAATGGCTAACTAGAGTTGACTAGTGTTTGGGTAGTGAGAATGATAGCCTTTCGTCATCCCAACCTGAGAATGCTAAGTATAAAAATGCACCAACAGAGGCATGCCAGACATAGTATCTCTTGACTGCATCTGCGTTGACGGATATATTAGTCACCTTTCCTTCTATATCTACCAAGTGTAGAGCTCCTTTTGACAATACTTTCTTGATGAGGTAAGGACCTTGCCAATTCGGGACGAACTTTCCTTTTGCTTCTTCCTGGTGCGGAAAGATACGTTTCAAAATAAGTTGTCCTACCTCAAATTGTCTTGGGTGCACTTTCTTATTGTAAGCGCGTGCCATTTTTTGTTGGTATAGCTTACCTAAACAAACTGCCGCCAAACGTTTTTCATCAATTAAATTCAACTGTTCCAATCGGGACTTGACCCAGTCAATGTCCTCGATCCTTGCTTCAACAATGAGTTGGAGAGAGGGAATCTCAACTTCAGCAGGTATGACCGCTTCGGCTCCATACACCAATAAGTAGGGCGTTGCGCCAACTGATGTACGAATAATTGTCCGGTATCCCAAAGAGCAAAAGGCAGTTTCTCGTGCCATTGTCTAGACCCTTGGACCATCTTCCTAAGAATATTCTTGATGTTCTTATTCACAGCTTCAACAACTCCATTAGCTTTGGGTCGGTAAGGAGTAGAATTGCGATGCTCAATTTTAAATTGTTCACATACCTCTTTCATCAAATGACTATTCAAATTAGCAGCATTATCTATGATAATGGTTTTTGGAATACCTAAACGATAGATGACGTTGGAGTGAACAAAGCCTACTACTGCTTTCTTGGTGACTGCCTACAATGTAATAGCTTCCACCAATTTGGTGAAGTAATCAATTGCAACCAAGATGAATCTGTGCCCATCTGAAACTTTTGGCTCGATTGAGCCAATGACGTCCATTACCCAAGCAACAAAAGGCCAAGGGGCCGACATAGTATATAACTCTGAAGGAGACGAGTGAATCAAATCACTGTGAATCTGACACTGGTGGCACTTGCGAACAAAACGAAAGCAATCTCTTTCCATAGTAAGCCAATAATATCCTGCCCGAAGGATTTTATTTGCTAGAACATATCCATTCATGTGCGAACCACAGACTCCCGAATGCACCTCATTCATAATCATTTCAGCTTCTTTGGCATCCACACATCTCAACAAATTCAAATCCGGAGTTCTTTTGTATAGGATTTCCCCACTCAAAAAGAAACCATTAGAGAGTCACTTAATAGTTCTCATTTGATCCCTATTAGCCTGTTCCGAATATTCTCTTGTTTTCAGATACTATTTGATATCACGGTACTATGGTTCACCATCTAGTTCTGCTTCAATTGTATTGCAATAACCATGTTGATCCCGAATTCGAATTTCTAATGGGTCAATGTGAGTATTACCTGGATATGAGAGCATTGAGGCCAGGGTGGCCAAGGCATAAGCTAATTCATTGTGAAACCTGGGAATGTACCTGAACTCGATGGACTTGAACATTTTGCTAAGATCTTACACACATTGTCTATATGGAATGAGCTTGATGTATCGAGTCTCCCAATCACCTTGAGCCTGCCGAATAAGAAAATTTGAACCTCCCATCACCAACATTTCATGCACATTTAGGTTTATTTCCATGTTAAGACCCATGACGCAAGCTTCATATTCTAACATGTTGTTTGTACAGAAGAAACAAAGTCGCACCATGGCAGGGTAATATTTCCCAGTAGGTGATACAAGAATTTACTAATCCCTTCGCCTTTGATGTTGACAGCCCCATCAAAGTATAGTTTCCAAATTTGATTGTCATCTTGGACTACTTATTCAACTAAATTAACCTCTTCATCTAGGAAATATATGTTCAAAGATTCATATTGATCATCAATCGGGTTTTCTGCCAGATGATCAGCCAAAGCTTGTGTCTCCATGGAAGTACGAGTGACATAAACAATATCAAACTCCGCGAGCAGGATTTGCCACTTTGCCAATCTACCAGTTGGCATCGACTTCTGAAAGATGTACTTCAAGGGATCCATTCGGGATATGAGGTAAGTTGTATAGGACAAAAGATAATTCCTAAGCTTCTGAGCGACCCAGGTTAATGCCCTTCACATTTGACCATAAGATGTAAAGCTTTATTGTGCCCAGCCCCTTCATCAGGCAAATCATCATCGCTGAAAGTAATTCTATTTACTTCAAAGAATCTTTCAACCATTTTTTTTAACTGATTCATCATTGTCTTTTCTGAGACATATGCCTCGTTCAGAATTTTGATCAACACATGACAATGTTCTTCCGAGTGCAAAAGCAGAGATAACAAATATATCTGAGCAGGGGTTTTCCTTAGTTGGTCAATGATTGAGTAGTCTTGCATTTTCATCTTCTTAAGGAATTCCTCTGCTTCTTTTTCTGCAACGGGTTCTTTCACTGGCAAGTGACTTTACCTGGCTTGCTTAATTTTCTCAATTCTTCTGGTGAATAACACCTTCCAGAGCGGGTCAAGCCCCCCATTTCATCTACTTCTTTAACTATCTCCTTTCTTTTGTATGTCGTGACAGTCTTGTTAAAATTCTAGGGAATAGCTTTTGTGTTTTTCACTGGGAGCTGTGCAGCAGGTCAGATCACAACTGGCTCTGTTATATTTCTCAAACCATTATTCAGAATGATCTTTTGAATGCCCCCAGGGATGTAAAGTTTTGGCCCACCCAATTGAACATCAACCTTTTTTGTGCTTCTAGGGACATAGAGAATCGTTTTTTTAGAACCTGCCAAGTACAAACTAGAACTCGCACCTTTCACAATCAACGGTGCCAATAGCGCCAGGCTTACAGTCACTTTTGGTTCTTGCCCTATGGTTCCAATAGCCATCTATGTCTTGCGAGACTGCTTATAATCCTGATCATCACAAATCATCCTAATAAAATGTGTATTATCATGAGTTGGGAGCGAATTGTTTGTGATATTATGAGTATCCTCATTGTTTGTTACCACAATTGCCTTTGCTTCAATCAAATTTTCAATGGCTTTCTTTAATGTCCAACAATTTTTGGTACTATGACCTGTGGTGTTAGAGTGATACTCACATCTTGCATTTGAGTCAAAACCTTTTGAATTTGGATTCACATAACGCGACATGACATGTTCAATAAACTTCAATTGCATCAACTTTGAAATAGGCTTGTATACGATTCTCCCATTGGGGTGAACTCTTTATTTGGATCCTCCTCTCTCACATATCCTTGTCGGGGACGAGGATTATATGATGACTAAAAATTCGGGCGAAGTTGACGGGAGCCTTTTGGAATCAGTGCCCTCCATTGTTGGTGATAGGGAGGCCTAGCATAAGCCTGGGCATTAAACACTGTGTATTGTTGCGGGGGAACTGAGTACCGGGGACCCTGAGGTGGATAGTAATGTTGAGGAGAATAAGATTGTCCTTGTTGGAATTGCACATAAGAAGGAACTATTCCTCTTTGAACTCCCCCAAACCCATATTCCATCATGGATCCTTCCTCCTTCTTTTTCCGATTTTTGAAACTGCCTTACCCACTTTGAATTGCTTGCATGGTCGCCTTAAGGGCTGCCCGACTCACAATTTTTCCCGATTTCATGCCATTCTCAACTATTTCACCAATATTGATTGCCTCAGCGAAAGGCTTACCAATGGCGGCCAACATGTAATGGAGGTAATCAGGATCCTGAGCTTGGAGAAAATAGTCAATCACTTCTTACTCTTTCATTGGTGGTTTGACCCTAGTATCCTGCTCTCTCCACTTGACTGCATATTCTCTGAAGCTTTTTGTTGGTTTCTTCTTTATGTTGACGAGAGAAGAGCGGTCTGGAACTATATCTTCACCAAATTATTCTTCAATTATCACTTAAAACCTTGAAGATTATCAAGAGAGGCTCCTAAGTATTCTTCCTAAGAGGTAAGATTTCATCACCCCATCTCTTAATTCCAAAATATAGCTATAATGGGCCACTAGTGAGATAATTCATGGGGATGAGGGTGATTACCATGCATGCATGTGTTCCTAAGGTATGTGGGGGATTGTAAATCAGGGATAGAGAATTGTAAATCAAAGATGAAAAGAATGGTGTATGGGTTGGTGTAGTCTTTCCTAAAAAGGGCTATAAAACCTTAATAAACACATAGTGTTTGATAGAATGCTCAAGTGAGCTAGAATGAAGATCATTTCCTAATTTTGGGTTCAATTTTTGTTATATTTCCAAAATAGATTGAAGTTTCTAATTTCGGAACATCTTAAAGTGTTAGGAGGATCAATTGAAGTATGAATGGCTAAACTCCCTTCTTCTTAGAATCGAAACCCCTGGTGTACGTGAAATTGGTGTAAGTCCCCAAATTGATCATACTAGAATTGACTATCCTAAATGTGTTGTGTTAAATGATATATGTTCAATAATTGCACTAAATGCTTATCATACCATCTTGATTTTCTAGGATATGCATAAAAATGTAGAATATGTGTTAAGAAAGATTAAGACCTCATGTAAAAAAAAATCGAATAAAGATCATTATGCCAACTTGTATGAAAGACCTCTATTGTGCCTAGGATTTTCCAAGTCTCTCCCTTATGTGTACAATTGCTTTACATGATAGGACTTATTGTTGCTGATGATAATGTTATTGAATGTGTAAAGGGAAACTTGAATTGTAAAATACGTCCAAGTGCCAAGAACGACTTAGTAAATGAGGCCACTCGTGCCAATGTATCGAAAGATGGGAAATAAATGTGAGGTGAGATAATTAATTGAAAGGATGATATCTCAAATGAGATGGCCTAGCCGACCGTGCCATGATCGTACTCCATGCAGCACACATGGTGGTAATTGTGCTAGAAATAATGATTGAAATTATGGATATGGTTGATGTCTCAAAAGAGATGACCTAGCCGATCGGGTCGAGATCGGACTCCGTGTAAGAACACGGTGGCATAGTGGATTGTGGCACACGGAGCTAAAGTTTACCAACCTAATAATATGGAAATTGATTAAGATCTTATGTGGCCCTTAATTGATATTTTAGTATTGTTTGAAGCTCTTATTGAACTCATGACTGATTTCCCCTTGTATTATTGGTTATTCTATTACTATTCGACATTACTGGCGTCCCTTTTGTGGGAGGGCGCTACATCTTTAAGTGGATGTAGGTGGTTCCATCGCAGACAGTGTTGATCGCAACTAGTGGCGCATCCTATTCTCAGCAGTCTTCGTGAGCCCCACTTCATTCTGGGGTCTTGTATTATATCTTTTGCTATGTTGTAGTCATTTTGAGGTATAGTCGGGGCCTTGTCGCCGACACTGTCTTTTCACTCTTCTTGGTATCTTTAGAGGATCTGTAGACATTATGTGGGTCGTGTATGGGTACTAGAAGGGTCAAAGATTATGTTGTGTTATAGATTTTGTTCCACCAAAATTATACAATGTATGTATTTTTAAAACTTATCAATGATGTAACCAAATGAAATGAATCAGTATGGTTTATATATATGATCTTTCCACTGTTTAACTAATGGTAACGCGCATTCTCTTGATCATAAGCGAGTTGGGTAGAAAGTGTCTAACAGGCTTCTTCGACCGGGTCCACTTAGTTGAGCGCCGGTCGCGCTCCTGGAGGTTGGGGCGTGACAAACTTTGTATCAGAGCCTAAGTTTTTAAAGTGTCCTAGATTGTCTCGGAGCCGTGTCTAGTAGAGTCCTTTTTATCGGTGTGTTGTCGACCACATCTATAAGTTGGACGCTACTTGGACATTTAGGAACAATACCCTTCTTTGATGTTCTGGATCGTGCGATGAAATTAATTGTGTAGTTGTACCCCCCCCCCCAACTCGTGCATTCCTGTAATTTTCAGTATATGGCACCTAAGAAGAAAGCAAGAACGGGCCAAGAGGCCAATACTGCCTTAGGAATAGCAGTTGAACCTCTAATTGATGATGCAGGTGAATACCCGAGGGGTGAAGATAATCGACCGATTGCTCCACTGCCTGATTCCACCCCACCTGACTAGGCCACCCAAGTTCCTACACCTTCTGACGGTGCGACTATTCCTTCACCTAATATTCTGGTTCCTCCTCCGGCCCCAACTTCCAGTTCTAGTTTTTTCGATGGGGATCTTAGGGGAGCTATTCAGATGCTGACTCATATAGTGTCTTCTCAGGCCCAAATATCGAATGTTGCACCCACATCTTCTAGCCAACCAAGGGATTCTATCAGTTCTAGGGTGAACAGATTTCTGTAGTTGGATCCTCCAGTGTTCACGGGAGCTAATCCCGAGGAGGACCCATAGGACTTCATTGATGAGATGCATAAGACTCTCCAGGTTATGTGTGCTACTGAGACGGAGGGAGTGGAGTTGGCCGCCTACCGCCTGAAAGGGGTGGCATAATCTTGGTTTGAGTTGTGGGAAGACTCTCGGGGGGAGGGGAGCCCTCCAATGAGGTGGAATGAGTTTGCTGATGCCTTTATGGACCATTTCTTTCCTACCGAGACTAGGTCAGCCCGTGCAGCAGAATTTGAGAATCTTAAGCAAGGGGGAAAGAGTGTGTGGGAGTATCACATGGAGTTCGCGCGCCTGTCAAAATATTCTATTCACATGATGCCGACTATGGAGGCCAGAGTGCGTCGATTTGTGCAGGGCCTTAGCCCTTTGGTTATTAATGAGGCTGCTACAACTACCTTAAATTTTGATATGAACTATTGTAAGATGGTGGCATTTGCTCAAGCTACAGAGGCCCGAAAGTTAAAGAACAGGATGGAGCAAGAGGGTAGCAGTAGGGCCCGATCAACGAGCAACCTTGGGGATTCATTTGGTGGTGGGAGATCATCTTTTAGGGGATGGTCATCAGGGCTATCCCAGTCTTATGCTCAGTCTTCATCTAGTGCACCGCCAGCAGGGTACAATCAGCAGTAGGGGAGTCACTTCAGGCCCAATCTGGGTAGCAGGGGGTCCCACCATCAGGGGCGATCAGGAGGGAGATTCTAGCAGCAGCGGAGGCCCCCATGCCCCAAGTGTGGGAGGATGCATTTGGGAATCTACTACATGGACCTGCCGGTATGTTATGGGTGCGGGATAAGAGGCCATATTCAGAGGGAGTGTTGTTTATCCTGCCAGGGTGCGGACAGGAGCACGACACATCAATCCAGTCCTGCAGCTGCTACATCTTCAGCAACCCCTCCAGCTTGAGGCTCTCCAGCACCAGCAGTGGTGCAAATAGGGTGGTGCATAGAGTTCAGGAGGACCCATCCGTTTCTATGCTATGAGTGGTCGCCAGAGTGTAGAGGCTTCTCCAGATATTGTCACAGGTATATTGACTCTCCAATATCATGATGTATATGCTCTTATTGATCCCGGTTCCACTTTGTCCTATGTTACCCCTTATGTTGCTATGAATTTGGGATAGAACTGGAAAAGCTTCATGAGTCGTTCTCTGTATCTACTCTGGTCGGCAAGTCTATTATGGTTGCGCGGGTTTATAAAGATTGTGTTGTCATGATACGTGGTCGGGATACCATGGCCGATCTCATTAAATTGGGGATGGTTGATTTTGATGTAATAATGGGGATGGATTGGCTTTATTCATGTTTTGCCAAGCTCGACTGCCGAACTAGAACAATGAGGCTTGAATTCCCTAATGAGCCAGTTTTTGAGTGGAAGGGGGATAATGTAGTGCCAAAAAGTAGGTTTATTTCTTACCTTAAGGCCGCGAAGATGATTAACAAGGAATGTATATACCATTTGGTACGGGTTACGGACACCGATGTTGAGGCACCTACACTTGAGTTTGAACCAGTTGTAAATGAATTCCGGATGTCTTCCCCGATGAGCTCCCTGGGATCCCACCAGACAGGGAGATTGATTTTGGGATTGATGTGATGCCAGGCACGCAGTCTATATCTATCCTGCCTTATAGAATGGCACCCGCATAATTGAAGGAGTTAAATGAATAATTGAAGGATTTGTTAGAGAAGAGTTTCATCCGACTGCGTGTGCCACCTTGGGGCGCACCGGTCCTCTTTGTAAGGAAAAAAGATGGGTCGCTACAGATGTGTATTGACTACCGGCAACTCAACAAAGTCACAATAAAAAATAAATACCCACTACCAAGGATAGATTATTTGTTTGCTCAATTACAAGGTGCTATGTACTTCTCCAAAATTGATTTACGCTCAGGGTATCACCAATTGAAAATCATGGAGCAGGATATTCCAAAAACAACCTTTAGAACCCGATATGGGCACTTTGAATTCCAGGTAATGTCTTTCGGGCTAACAAATGCCCCGGAAGCTTTCATGGATCTTATGAATCGAGTTTTCAAGCTTTTTCTTGACTCCGTTGTGATAGTGTTCACTGACGACATTCTTGTATATTCACAAAGTCGAGAGGATCATGCCGATCATCTCAGGGTAGTTCTGCAGACTCTTCATCAGCACCAATTGTATGCGAAGTTCTCGAATGTGAATTTTGGCTTGAATCTGTTACATTCCTGGGTCATGTCATCTCCAGAGAAGGAATAAAGGTTGATCCTCAAAAGATTGGAGCAATGAAGAATTGGCCTAGACCTACAACTCTAACAGAGATTCATAGTTTCTTGGGCTTAGCTGTGTATTATAGGAAGTTTGTGGAGGGGTTCTCTACTCTTGCCTCTCAGTTGGCTAAATTGACGCAGAAAGCAGTTAATTTCCAATGGTCTGATGCTTGTGAAAGGAGCTTCCAGGAGTTGAAATCAAGATTGACTACATAGCCGATGTTGACTCTACCAGAGGGTGCAGATGGGTTCGTGGTATATTGTGATGCTTCGAGGATCGGTCTCGGGTGTGTGTTGATGCAACATGGCAAGGTTATAGCTTATGCTTCTGGACAACTCAAGAATCATGAAAATAACTATCCAATACATGACTTAGAGCTTGTGGCGATGGTTTTTGCATCGAAGATTTGGCGTCATTACTTGTATGGGGTCCATGTGGATGTATTTACGGACCACAAGAGTGTTCAATATATTTTTAAACAAAAAGAGTTGAATCTGAGGCAAAGAAGATGGCTTGAGTTACTCAAGGATTACGACATCGATAGTCTGTATCACCCGGGGAAAGCCAATGTTGTGGGGATGCTCTTAGCCGGAAATCTATGGGTAGTTTGGCTCACTTAGAGGCATATCAAAGGTCGTTGGCCAAGGAGGTTCATCAGTTGGCTAGCTTGGGAGTTTGTCTTGTGGACTCTGGTGAAGGCGGTGACTATGCAAAATAGAGCGAAATCATCACTTGTGGCAGAAGTCAAGGAGAAACAATACAACAATCCATTGTTGGTACAGTTGAAGGAGGGGATGAATAAACATAAGACTACAACCTTTAATATTGGCATGGATGATGGTACACTAAGGTACCAAGGGCGGCTATGTGTTCCATATTGTCACAACCCAAATTCCCAACCCTCGGAATCGTGATGGCGCCTAACACCACACTTTCTAGGAAAGCCAATGTTAGAACTTATTTAATTATTTCTCTTAAAGTTTACTTACACATAACAGAACAATGTAAAAATGAAGGTTGAATCTAACATTTTCCGATAAACAATTTCATGAATAATATCCGAAAGAATAAACCGAACCACGAACTAAATAGATAACCATAAAACTATGAGACTACCCAGGGTCTGGTGTCACAATTCACGAACTACTAATAATACTACAAACAATGGCCTGAAAAAATGTATCTCTGTTTTGAATGAAATAAAACAGTGTCTATAAAGTAAAGAGAAGACTCCAGGAATCTGCGGACGCCAACAGATCTACCTCGTATCTCCGCGTAGATGATGTCAGCTACTACTATCTCCTAACTCTTGCCGGTACCTGGATCTGCACAAGAAGTGCAGAGTGTAGTATCAGTATAACCGACCCCATGTATTGAGTAAGTGTCGAGCCTAACCTCGGTGAAGTAGTGACGAGGCTAGGATAGGACACCACATAAAACCTAGACATATATAAACATGCTAACATAAATAACAACAAGTAACGAGTTCACAAATAACAAACAATGGGAAGGGGTCATGTTGTGGGGAATCTTATCATAAGGATTGAAACAACGAAAAGATAGATATGAACAATGATAAACCAACTAAATTGAGAAATTAAAGTAAAAATTGATGTTGTACGGCATCACCTTTCGTACTTTTACTCTCAGCCTCACCAAACAGTAAATAAAATGCAATGAATATGAATAATGGCACGACATCACCCGTCGTGCTTTTACTCTCATCCTCACCAAAAAATAAATAAAGTGCAATGAATATGAATAATGGCACGACATCACCCTTCGTGCTTTTACTCTCACCCTCACCATGTAAAGAATATGAACAATAACAACATACAAAGAGGGATTTCGCAAAAAATCAGTATTTCATCATAGCTTTTATCATCATGTATCATTTAAATCTCAACACAATACTCACTATATTTTCCATCTTGGTGGAATAGGATACTAACCTCCCAATATTTCAATAACAACGATAATCATAAGAAATAGGCTTTACAACAACCAAAATAGCAAGAATACACTTTCACTCGCATGCTATGACCTGATCACAACGTATAGGTACTCGTCACCTCACGTATACATTGGATTTAGCAAACAAACAGGTAACAAGTAGTCACACAATACCTATTCCCTCAAGCTAAGGTTAGACACAACACTTACCTCGAATTCGCAGGCCACTTACTGCTCAATCACAGCCTTTCCCTTAGAATTTGCCTTCAATTCACTCATATCTAATCATAATTGAGTTTAATCTCATCAGTTAATGCTAAAGGTGCTAACTTTAATGAAAATTCATGATTTTCCTATGTTTTTCCAATAAAATATGAATATCGACCCCGGGCCCGCTTGGTCTAAACTCGAGGTTCGGACCAAAACCCGTTTACCCATTCTCTCCCGAGCCCGGATATATAATTAGTTTTAGAATCCGACCTCAGTTCGAGGTCTAAATTCTCAAATTTCAAAATTCCTAAGTTCTACCCAAATACCCCAATTTTTACCATGAGAACTCTAGGTTTTTGGTTGAAATCTTATTTAAAGTTGTTAAGGAATGAAAGGAATTAGTTAGAGATCACTTACCAATAATTTGGAGAAGTTTGGGTCTTTGGAAAATTGCCTATGGAGGTTTAGGGTTTGAGAGAATTGAAAAAAGAGGTGAAAACCCCGTCTAAAATCTGTTTTAACAGGTTGCGAGTCTCGCATTTGCAAACCCTTCGAATTTTGGCAGTCATCGCAAATGCGATGAATTTGTCACATTTGCGACATACGAGGTCTCACAATTGCGGCCAGAAATCTCGTATTTGTGAGATCTGAGGCTGACCCAAGACTTTGCAAATGCGAGATCAGAGGCCTGCCACACCAGATATCAGTTGTGTAAAAAAAAGATTTAAGTTTAAACACTCTGTAGCCTACCCGAAACTCTCCCGAACCCTCGGGTCTCCAAACCAAACATGTACGCAAGTCTAAAAATATCATATGGACTTGCTCGTGCGATCAAATCATCAAAATAACATCAAAAACTATGAATTTAACACCAAAACTCAAGATTTCCTCAAGAACACTCAAATTTCTAACTTTTCAACCGAACGTCCGAATCACGTCAAATCAACTCCGATTCTTATCAAATTTCACAGATAAGACTTGAATTTTTTATAACAAACTTGTTCCGGGCTCCGGTACGAAAATACAGGCCCGATACCAAGAATTTCATATATTATTTCATTTCTTTATTTCCTACAGTTACTAGCACAACAATTTTCTTCAAAAATTATTTTCTAAGGCTAGGGACCTTCGAAATTCAATTCCGAGCATACGCCCAAGTCTCATATTTTACTGCGGACCTCCCAGTATCGTCGGAACACAGATCCGAGCCCGTTTACTAATATTGACCAAAGTAAACTAAAAACCAAATTTTAACTCTAAAAATTACTTTTTCTCATATTTTCACATAAAAGCTTTCCGGTTTCATGCCCGGACTGCGCATGCAAAATTGAGGTGATTAAAATTAGTCTTTTTAAGGCTAACGAGCCTGGAATAATGTCTTAATTCATAAAATGACCCTTTGGGTCATCACACAAATGTAGATGGTCTTCGGGAAAGGATCATGGCTGAAGCTCACACTTCTAGGTATTCCGTGCACCCAGGTTCTACAAAAATGTATCATGATCTCAAAGAAGTCTACTTGTGGAATGACATGAAAAGGAATGTGGCTGACTTTGTAGTAATGTGTTCGAATTGTCAGCAAGTGAAGGCCGAACATCAACAGCCTAGTGGGGTGGCACAGAACATAAAAATACGAGTGTGGAAATGGGATGATTCATATGGATTTTGTGGTAGGGTTACCGCGCACTCCGCACAAGTTCGACTCAATTTAGGTGATGATGGATTGACTCACGAAATCAGCACACTTCTTGCCATTTAAATCTACCAACACAACGGAACATGATGCACAATTGTATATCAAGGAAATAGTCAGGCT
Organism: Nicotiana undulata; assembly: GCA_005239495.1. NCBI lineage: Eukaryota > Viridiplantae > Streptophyta > Magnoliopsida > Solanales > Solanaceae > Nicotiana > Nicotiana undulata. The sequence goes on from ML277432.1 coordinate 47,070, forward strand.
TCATGGCACTCCAGTCTCAATCATTTTCGATCAAGGGTCTCAGTTCACGACCAATATTTGGAGGAAATTTCAGCAAGGGTTAGGTACTCAGGTGAATCTTATCATAGCCTTCCATCCATAGACCAATGGGCAAGTAGAGCGGACTATTCAGACACTCGAGGACATGTTGTGTGCTTGTGTTCTTGACTTCAAGGGTAGCTGGGATCATCATTTGCCACTAATAGAGTTTTCTTATAACAATAGCTTACATGCCAGTATTTAGATGGCACCATTTGAGACATTGTATGGTCGGAGATGCAAGTCTCACATTGGGTGGTTTGAGATTGGGGAAGTTGAATTGATAGGGCCAGACCTTGTGCATCAGGCTATGGAGAAGGTTAAGATCATAATGGAGTGGTTGAAAACTGCTCAGAGCCATCAAAAATCCTATTCGGATGTTCGTCACAGAGACTTAGAATTCAAAGAGGATGATTGGGTATTCTTGAAGGTTTTCCCCATGAAGGGTATTATGCAGTTTGGAAAGAAAGGGAAACTGAGTCTGAGATATGTCGGGCCGTACAAAACCATTCAAAGGATCGTTCAGGTGGCATACAAGCTTGAGCTACCACCCGAGATGTCATTAGTACACCCGGTATTTCATGTGACTATGCTGAAGAAGGTAGTGGGAGATCCATCGACCATTGTGCCAGTTGAGACCATTGAGGTTAATGAAGAACTGTCATATGAAGAAATTCCATTGCCGTTCTTGATAGGCAAGTCCGAAAGTTGAGAAATAAATAAATCGCCTCTGTAAAAGTGTTATGGCGAAACCAGCAGGTTGAAGAAGCTACGAGGGAAGCCGAGGAAGAAATGAAAAAGAAGTACCCTCATTTGTTTGAATAACCATGTAATTGTTTCTACGAAGTTACTCCCTATAAATTTTGTATCACTTGTTCAATTAGTGTAAATGTGTTCTTCTGAGTTATATGTTGCTTATGAGGCCACAATTGGTATTGTTATGAGTATTTGTTACGACATTGGGATCTGCTGGTGTGTGGTATGAAAACTTAGTTGCATAAGTTGCTAATAGTGGGCCTTGATCCTCATTTGAGGACGAATGATCTTAAGTGCGGAGGATGTAAGGCCCCATAATTTTTTTTCTTTTTCCTAAAACCCGAATTCCGCAGTGCTGAAGTAGGCGTATGGGTTAATGGTAGTAGAAATTCTTATTGGATTGAAAAATGCGTTAAAAAGATAAAGGAAAATATTTTGCAGAAAGTCATTTTCGCAGCCCACTATGCGGCCGCAGAATCACTCTGCTAATGGTTGCAGAGTGAGGCAGTCTTTTTGGCCAATTTTGATGTCATTTTTGCGGCCCATTATGCGATCGCAGAACCATTTTGTGGCCACACTTTGATCGTATATCCGACTTGAGATTTGTGATGTAGGAATACTGCGGCGCATTATGCGAGCGCAGAACAGGTCCGCGGACCGCAGAGTGGTCGTAGACTGAAGCAAAAAAATGCCAGGGCTGAAGGCAATTATGCGGCCCATTTTCGGACCGAAGAAGCATTATGCGGTCGCATATGCGACGACAGATCTGTGTCGGGGCTTCTATTTTCTCATTTTTAAACTTGACCCTATCTTGTTAAAACACCCATTTTATACCATTTTGAACCTATTTTATGATATTTCTAGAGTGAGAGAGAGAGAATCCTAGAGTGAGGAGCTAATATTCACCACATTGTTCTTCAATTATCACTTAAAACCTTGAAGATTATCAAGAAGGACACCTAAGTCTTCTTCCTAAGAGATAAGATATCATCACCCCAACTCTTAACTCCAAAATATAGCTATAATGGGATTAGTAAGATAATGCATGGGATGAGGGTGATTACCTTTCATGCATGCATGTGTTCCTAAGGTATGTGGGGGAGTTCTACATCAAGGATACAAAATTGTAAATCAAAGATATAAAATAATGGGGTATGGGTTGGTGTAGTCTTTCCTAAAAAGGGATATAAAACCTTAATAAACACATAGTGTTTGATATAATGCTCAAGTGAGCTAGAATGACGATTGTTTTCCTAACTTTGGGTTCAATTTTTGTTATATTGCTAAAATATATTGAAGTTGCTAATTTTGGAACATCTTAAAGTGTTAGGAGGCTCAATTGAGGTATGTATGGCTAAACCTCATTCTTCTTAGAATAGAAACCCCTGGTGTTCGTGAGATTGGTGTAAGTCCCCAAATTGATCATACCAGAATTGACTATCCCAAATGTGTTGTGTTAAATGATATGTGTTCAATAATTGCACTAAATGCTTATCATGCCATCTTGCTCTTTGAGGATATGCCTAAATTTGTGGAATATGTGTTAAGAAAGATTAAGACCTCATGTAAAAAAATCGAATAAAGGTCGTTATGCCAATTTGTATGAAAGGCCTCTATGTGCTTGGGATTTTCAAGTCTCTCCCTTATGAATACAATTGCTTTACATGATAGGCCTTATTGTTGATGATGATAATGTTATTAAATGTGTAAAAGGGAAACTTGAATTGTAAAATACGGCCAAGTACCAAGAACGACTTAGTAAATGAGACCACTTGTGCCAATGTATCGAAGGATGGGAAAGAAATATGAGGTGAGATGATTGATTGAAAGGATGATATCTCAAATGAGATGGCCTGGACGATCGAGCTGTGATCGGACGCCATGCCGCACACATGGTGGTAACTGTGCTGGAAATAATGATTGAAATTGTGGATATGGTTGATGTCTCAAATAAGATGACCTAGCCGATCGGGTCGAGATCGGACTCCGTGTAAGAACACAGTGGCATAGTAGACTGTGGCACATGGCGATAAAGTTTACCAGCCTAATAAGATGGAAATTGATTGAGAACTTATGTGGCCCTTACTTGATGTTTTAGTATTGTTTGAAGCTCTTATTGAACTCATGACTGATTTCCCCTTGTATTATTGGTTATTCTATTGAGATGGTGTTTAGCTTTACATACTAGTACTATTCGACATTACTGGCGTCCCTTTTGTGGGAGGGAGCTACATCTTTAAATGGATGTAGGTGGTTCCATAGCAGACAGCGTTGATCGCAGCTAGTGGCACATCCTCTTCTCAGCAGTCTTGGTGAGCCCCACTTCATTCTGGGGTCTTGTATTATATCTTTTGCTATGTTGTAGTCATTTTGAGGTATAGCCGGGGCCTTGTCGCCGACACTGTCTTTCCACTCTTCTTGGTGTCTTTAGAGGCTTCGTAGATATTATGTGGGCCGTGTATGGGTACTAGAAGGGCAAATGGATTATGTTGTGTTTTGGATTTTGTTCCACTAAATTATACGATGTATGTATTTTTAAAACTTATCAATGATGTAGCCAAATGAAATGAATCAGTATGATTTATATATATATATATATATATATATATATGATTTTCCACTATTTAACTAATGGTAACACGCCTTCTCTTGATCATAAGCGAGTTGGGTAGGAAGTGTCTAACAAGCTTGTTCGATCGGGTCCACTCGGTTGAGCGTCGGTTGCGCTCCTCAAGGTTGGGGCATGACATTAACCAAAAACCTAAACTACAACCCATTAAGTCCTAATTGATTTTCAATCAGGTGTGTCTACATTAGTGGAGAAATACATGAAGGGCAAGCCTATGATACTACTTGTGTGCATTTGAACATTTTTATGAGAGAGAGTTAATTCTTTTCATTTGATATCCCATTTATGTTTTGAATTGCAATTTATGAGTGTATGTTCTTTCTTAAGTGTGAGGGCACATGAAATTTGAGTTGTGAATTTAATTCCATTTCCAATTGGAAGGAATGAACGAGGGAAGATAATTGCGATACAAAGGCAAATTTTGAAGCTTTAGTGTCATGACTCGATTGCTACTTTGATTTACATAGTATTTGAGCACTTGAATGGTAATGAAATTCATGAGAAGTTTTCAGTATTTTTATATGCTTTGGATTAATTTTTGGTACCAATCGAAGTCATATGTTTGTGACTGCAGTAGTCCTTTTTGACTTGGCATGATATTGATGCACTATTGAGTTAAATATTTGGAAGGAGATTTTGTCGCTTTCATTGCTTGAGGACAACCAATAGTTTAAGTTTGGGGGTTTGATAAGTTGGTATTTTACCAACTTATCTCGTCTTTAATTTTAGATTTTTGCTATTTTAGTTGATAAAATCATGTGTTTAATGCCGTTTACTTCTATTTTATAGCTTTTATGTGATTTAGAAGTGATCAGGAAGAAACCAAGTGAAAACGAGTCAAAAAGAAGTTGAAAAGAAGAAAATCTGGGAAAAGGTCTCAGTTGTCGCAATTGCGACAAAGATGTGGGAAATGCGAAGCAAGCTCTTTTCGCAGATGCGAAGAAGGACTCCGCAAATGCGAAGCCAAGCCAATCAAGCAGAATTGGCAAATGCGACAAAAGGGCTTCGTAAATGCGAAGTCAAACTAGAAAGTCAAACTTTGCAAATGCGATAGTCAAGAGGAAAGCCCGTGTTCACAAATGCAAAAATCGTGCTTCCATTCTGGGTACTTCTGTAATTTCACATTTTTTTGTCCCCAAGCCATTTAATACCCGACCTGGCTCATCAGTCCTTAGAGTAGAGAACACAAGTTTTGGAAGCTAGGGTTCTTGCACACACACACTTGGGTCTTGAAGATTTGAAGCTTTTGGTTGAGAATTTCTTACTCATTTCTTCATTTTCTTGCTTTGTGTTGAATATTTAAGTGTGTAGTATTTTTTCCAATACTTGAATCTTGTTTATGGGAATATTCATATTTAAAGTGTGGATTAAATATCCTTGTTGTGCTTATGTATTGAACGATTTTTATTTATTATGAAGTGAGTTATTGTTTCTTTAATTATTCTTGTTCTTTAATGTTTTCAAAGGTATTAGCTAACCCTAGGACTCGCCCACTAACTTCGAATTAATTGTGGGAAAGATTATTTGGGGTTGGTTAAGATTAATCAGCAAGAACTTGAGGCTTTAGTCCTCATTTATAGATTCTACTTAGGGATATGATTGAACTACTTGTAGCCATATTCGGGTGTGCTTAACCTCTTAGTTGTTTTAGGGATAATTCAATTAGGAAGTCTTGTTAGTCTTCGCAAGAAGCTAATACAGAATCATTACCCGAGGCTAATTAACATAAACTAGCTCATATTTGTAAAATTGTGAAATACATTGGATCATTACTTGAGTGTAATTCCCTGTGCATCCATACTTGTAGCCATTGATCATTTTTTACTTGCTTTTTAGGTTAGTTTACATGTTCGCAATTTGTTGTAAATCTTTTATCAAAACCATTCTAAGTGTTTGGCTTAGCATAATAAGTGATAATTCTCTTACACGCCTAATCGCCTACATATTGTTCTCTGTGGGATTCGATCCCGACTCATAGTTGGGTAAATTATATTGCATGTGACCGTGCCCATTTACTTTTTAGTAGTGTATTTGGACGTCATCAATACTCTGAGACGCAAAAGGGCTATATCCTACTTGATTTATCCACAAAGCAGTTCTTTACAAGTAGAGATGTTAAATTCAAGAAATCAGAGTTTCCATTTGCTAAGGAAAATGAGAACAGTTCATTGCATACAAAAGAATATGTAGAGGTAGGCTCATTACAGTTCTCACCTCTACATACCCATCTAGGCAGCAACATGAACGATACAAATGCCTCAACATCAATAGAAGAAGATATGGGTGTGCAGGACAATATATAGAATGATCTGCAAGAAAATACTGGTGGAATGCAGGAAGTATCTCAAGATATGGAGGATATGGGCATTGCAGAGGTTCATGAAGGTATACAAAATGATGGACATCATGAAGGTGCGATTTCAAACAACAGACAGGAAGATGAGGGTGAGAGGAACTTAAAACCTGACAGAAAATCCACAAGGCAAGTTAAGGAGCCAATATGGATGAAAGATTATGTAACAACAAAGAAGACCACAAGCTGTAATTATCCCATTTCAAACTACTTGACCTATGATAAGACCAGTACAAGCTATCAATGCTAATTGGCTTTCTCAACTAACAGAGCCACAAACATTCAAGGAAGCAGTGAAGGACAAAAGGTGGGTAGAAGCTATGAAGCAAGAAGTAAAGGCATTAGAAGATAACAACACATGGTAGATAGTGGACTTACCAGCAGGCAAAACACAGTTGGATCCAAATGGGCGTACAAGATCAAGTTCAAGGCAAAGGGATAAGTATAGAGATTTAAGGCAAGGTTGGTTGCAAAAAGATACAACCAAAGGGAAGGTTTAGACTATCACGATACATTCTAGCCAGTGACAAAAATGGTCACTGTTAGATATGTTATTTCATAGGCTGCATCAAGAGGTTGGAACCTATTTCAAATGGATGTTTATAATGCATTATTACAAGGAGAGTTAAATGAAGAAGTGTACATGGAGTTACCTGAGGATTTCAGAAGGCAAGGAGAACATAAGGTATGGAAATTGCTCAAATCCCTATATGGACTTAAGAAGGCCTCACGACAGTGGAATATTAAGTTGACTGAAGCTCTATTAAAGGCATATTTTGTGTAAAGTCATCATGATTAATAATTATTTACATTGAGAATCCAAGAGGGAATAATGATCATCTTGGTATATGTAAATGATCTCCTTATCACAAGCAGCAATTTAGTCTTAATCAAGAAAGCTAAAGATATACTAAATCAAAGTTTCAAGGTGAAGGATCTAGGAGAGCTTAAATACTTCCTAGTAATTGAAGTTCTGAGATCTAGGAGATAAAAGAAAGTATATACTTGAATTAATCTCAAAAATGGGGTTAAGTGGAGCTAAACCTGCAAGTACGCCATTGGAAGTGAATTCAAAATTGACCTCAATGGAGTATGACCAAGCTATTGGGGTTACAGGACATCCACCACTTCAAATTATTAATGTTTATCAGAGACTTGTGGGGAAGCTTCTATATGTCACCATCACTGGGCCAGACATCAGTTATGCAGTGCAGGCATTAAGTCAGTTTATGCAATCACCAAAGAGGTTTCACTGGGATGCTGCTTTAAGGGTTGTAAGATATTTTAAACATGCTCCAGGACAAGGAATTTTGATGAGGTCAGATTATGCAAAGACACTAACATGTTGGTGTGACTCTACTGGCTGCATGTCTAAATATTAGGAGATCAATCACTGGTTATGTTATAAAGTTTGGAGGGTCAATGATCCCTTAGAAGTCAAAGAAACACAGACTGTTTCAAGGAGTTCAACAGAGGCAGAGTACACAAGCATTGCAGCCAGCATTGCTGAAGTAACCTGGTTACTTGGTTTATTCAAGGAGTTGGGTGTGAGTATAGCTCAACATATTACACTCTTCAGTGATAGCAAGTCATCTATTCAACTTGCAGCTCTTCACGAAAGAACTAAGCATATAGAGATAGATTACCATTTCATTTGAGACAAAATCAAGGAAGGAACAATTAAGGCAGTGCATGTCAACACTAAGGAGCAACAAGGAGATTTACTGACAAAGGCATTAGGGACTGCTCAACATGTTCACTTACTTGGCAAGCTTAGAGTGTTCAACGTCTTGCACTCTCCAGCTTGAGGGAGCATATTGTAATATGGCATGTGCCATGCATGTGATAGAGTTAGTTGGGTTGTTAGGATTAGTTAAAGCTGTTAATTGTAAGTTAAGGGTAGATTTGTAATTTACTACACATTAGTCTCCTTCTTCTTCTTTTGTTCTTGTATATAACGGAGCTAAAGGCAATAGAACAGCGGCTTGATCATTTTTCTCAACCCACCGACTCTCTCCAGAACTCTTCTAGAACATTCCTCCATTGAAGACTTTGATCATTCCTTGCATTTTAGCAGTTATCAGATGGATCGAATTAAAAATTAGATTCGTATCAAATAAAAAGATATTATTTCATAATAATAGTATCTTGTTTGGTTGATTTTGATGAACCTTGTAGGTTCAATATGTAACATTTCTGTCTATCTCTGTCATTTATGTCACGACCCAAACCGACAGTCAATGACGAGTGCCTGAGTCCTACCTGTCGAACACCCCTAAGCACGCGTCTAAGATATAAACATGAATTAAGGGTAGGTCATGTATAACATCTGTCAATAAACTACTGAATCACGTGAATAACATACGTGAGGAAAACATGCACAAAAGACATATATACGTATACATGCGAAATACGGTAGGGCGAGCCGATAAGGCCACATACTATACAACTATACATGATTGTCTACAGGAATCTAATAGAGTGTACAACTATATTAATGACGGGACAGGTCCCATTCGTACCCATATCTACATAAATCAATAACAGCTTCGGATCAAGTGGAGCACACCAACTCTCGGTGATCAAGGATCCTAATAAGGGGGACCGTCAGCCTGTCTACCTGCACCTGCGAGCATGAAATGAGGCCCCCAGGAAATAGGGGCGTCAATACGAATAATGTTCCGAGTATGTAAGGCATAAAAATCGGTATAAAAGACATAAAAGAAACATGGAGTAATGGAATCCGCCTGTAAGTCTAAATAACTTTGTGAATCCTGAAATATTTATAAATTCATGCATGTGCGTATAAATGTCGTATCATGCATAGGTAACATCATCAAGCATGTAAGGGCATCCCATCATATCATCTCAGCCTCTGTGGGCGAAATCATCAACGTATACCAACTGATTAGGTGGTGGTGCATATATAACATCGTAACCTTTTCCCATATCCCATATACATATAATATACCATATATAATTCCATTTGGTCATGGGTCAATGTACATGTAAAAATAAATGAAATGCATAAGAAGTAAGTTAATAAGATTTCTCAAAATGTCATAATATCAATATGTGTCTTCGGATAAACTTTATCAATTACACATCTTTCTAAGACACATGAACATAAGATATAATAATAAGACACATGAGAATTCAAGAATATAGGCACCTCTAATGCTTCTATGAATGGAGACATTTATGAAAGTTGTGTGTTTGCTCGTTTTGTTTGTATATGGATCATAAAAAAAGGAAAGAAGGAATAGCCTTAACATACCTGAGCCGATTCTCTTGACAATCCCTCTAACACACGTCAATCGCGACAAAACACGTAACGACGAGATCGAAGTAGGAAAAAATCCGTATGATATTCTTGAGAAAGGTTACACCGGGCTCCCTTAAAATTGTAAGTCACATTGCTATTACATTAGGTAGTTTCATATGAATTTTGTTGAATCTTTCATCCGTTACTTTTTAGGTATATCCATCTCCCTTTAATGAATTAGGGAGGTCTCTTATCATAGTGGTTGTGGGCCCCACTTGATAAGAATTACTTTGCCAACATCCTCTAAATATGCCACCGAGCCACCTAGCCAAAGAGTCATTGTTTGGTCTTAGCAAATAAACCCCTTGCTGCCACGTTGGGGTGATGTCTCCATTAAGCTTAAACACAAATTCTAGTTACCTTGTTAATCTCCCACTAAAAATCAATAATTAACTAAGTATCCACATAATTAAGAATTATCTCAAATTACTTAAAATACTAATCAATTTTAACACACTTTATATACCTTACTATTATGGTCATGTGGTACCTTGTATGGCACTAGTCCATAAATATCGGGTATTATAACTTGAACCGTATTTTATCCCAAATTGAAAACCTTCAACGAAACTCATTTTCTTTGATTTGTTCACCCTCTAACCTTCACGACACTTACTTATCACCTGTTATAAATAGAATAAATACTTATAACCTCAAAAATAATTTCATTCCCGATCCTACGTCGAAACTTTAAAGTACGAAAGCGCAAAATGTAACATCCCCCCCTCCTTAGAAACATTCGTCCTCGAATGTTTAACTCCCCGGGATCTATATAAATCTTGGCAGAGTCGCCTTTGTAACAATGTTACTACCAACCCTTCATGTAGAACTCAATAATTCAATGCCGTATAGGTCCACAATCACCAATAACTACAATAGCCTCACACGACCAATGACAAAAACTAACACAAGAATCCATACACGCACATTAATAGTGTGATGTCTCAGTCGGATCCTCCTATGGAAGACGAAACAAGTGAGGATACCTAGACTTCATGTCTTCTTCATCTTCCCAAGTCATTTCTTCCACATTATTGTTTATCCAAAGTACTTTCACTGAAGCTACGTCTTTAGTCCCCAATCTCCGAACCTGTCTATATAGTTTAGCAATGGGAGTCTCCTCATATGATAACTGCTCTGTGACCTGAACATCGTGAACTGACACGACTCTAGAAGGATCTATGATACATTTACGGACCATAGACACATGAAAGACTGGATGTACAGACTCCAAGTCAGAAGGCAAGTCTAACTCATATGCTACCTGGCCTACCTTGCGTATGATCTTATATGGTCCAATGTACCGAGAGCTAAGTTTTTCTTTCTTACCGAACCTCATAATGCCTTTCATCTGTGATACCTTTACGAATACCGAGTCGTCAACCTGAAACTCCAAGTCTCGTTGTCGATTATCTGCATAAGACTTCAGACGGCTTTGAGCTGCTAATAGCCTTTCCTTTATAATCTTATTCTTCTCGATTTCCTGTTCTACCAACTCTGGTCCTACTAAATTAGTTTCCCCAACATCGAACCATCCTATAGGCGACCTACACTTCCGTCCGTAAAGAGCTTTGTATGAAGCCATCTGAATACTAGAATGATATCTATTATTATATGCGAACTCAATAAGCGGCAGATGATCATCCCAATTACCCTTGAAGTCTATCACATAAGCCCGTAACATATCCTCAAGTGTCTGAGCAGTTCGCTCAACCTGTTTGTGTGTATGGGATGAAATGTTGTACTAAGACTTACCTGAGTCCCCAATCCTTTTTGGAGGGACCTCTAGAAATTAGCTGTAAACTGAGCACCTCTATCTGACATAATATATATTGGGACACCATGAAGTCGTACTATCTCCTTAAAGTAAAGCCTTGCATAATCCTCTGCGGAATATGTAGTCCTAACAGGCAGAAAATGTGCTGATTTCATAAGTCTATCAATAATCACCCATATAGAATCAAATTTACACTGGGTACGAGGTAAGCCTATGATGAAATCCATATTGATTACTTTCCACTTTCAAGTCAGAATCTCTATAGCCTGCAATAATCCACCAGGTTTTTGATGCTTAATCTTAACCTGCTGACAGTTAGGCACTGAGCAACAAAGTCTGCTATATCCTTTTTCATTCCGTCCCACCAATATATTTCTGTGATATCATGATACATCTTTGTTGCTCCTGGATGGACAGAATAACGAGAATAATGAGTTTCTTCCATAACCTGTCGGCGCAACCATGCAACATTAGGGACACATAACTGTCCTCGATATCTGAGGACCCCATCTCTTGTAATCTCTAATGGTGTGTTCTCATTATGAGGGGGTGTATCTCTATAATTTGATAACACATGATCCTCGTACTGGCGTTCCTTCACTTCAGTTACTAAAGATGATGTTGTCGTGTCCTGAATAGTAACTCCGGTATCACCTGAATCTAGTAATCGAACTCCAAGGCTAGCTAGCTGATGAATGTCATGGTCTATCCCACTCTTCTCCGGTTGTAAATATGAAATGCTACCCATAGATCTACGGTTGAGGGCGTCGGCTACTACATTTGCCTTCCCTGGATGGTATAAAATATCAATGTCATAGTCTTTTAGTAGCTCCAACCATCTCCTCTGACGTAAATTTAATTCCTTTTGCTTGAAGATATACTAAAGGCTCTTATGATCGGTATGGATATCAACATGAATACCATACATATAGTGCCTCCACTTCTTTAGTGCATGAATCACCGCGGCTAACTCTAAATCGTGGGTCGGGAAATTCTTCTTGTGCTTTCTTAGTTGTCTAGAAGCATAAGATACAACCTTACCATGCTACATCAGTATACAACCCAATCCAACCCATGAAGCGTCACAATAGATAGCATAACCATCGGTTCCCTCCAGGAGTGTTAGAACCGGTGTTGAAGTCAAGCTGTCCTTCAATGCCAGGAAACTCCGATCACAAGCATCACTCCACTGAAACTTGGCTCCTTTCTGAGTCAACTTTGTCATTGGTGCTGAAAGGGAAGAAAATCCCTCTACAAATCTCATGTAATAACCTGCCAAACCGAGAAAGCTATGAACATCTGTCGGTTTCGTGGGTCTAGGTCAAGTCTTTACTGCCTTAATCTTTTGTGTATCAACCCGATACCTTCACCTGCAATAGTATGCCCAAGGAAAGCTACATAATTCAACCAGAATTCACATTCAACAAATTTTGCATACAACTTCCCTTTTTGTAGAACTCTGAGCACAATACGCAAATGATCTGCATGCTCAGTCTCTGAACGAGTATAAACCAATATATCATCAAAATACAATCACGAACAGATCTAGAAAGGGTCTGAACACGTGGTTCATCAACTCCATGGATATTGTTGGGGCATTGGTCAAACTGAACGACGTAACACGAAACTCAAAAGGCCCATATCTGGTCTTGAATGTTGTCTTCGGAATATCTTTCTCCTTACCTGATGGTAACCAGACCTCAAGTCTATCTTCGAGAAACACTTGGTACCCTACAACTGATCAAATAAATCATCAATCCTCGGGAGCGGATACTTATTCTTGATCGACACTTTATTTCAATTGTCTATAATCAATACACATCCATAAGGAACCATCTTTCTTCCTCACAAATAACATAGGTGCCCCCCCCCCCCCCCCCGGGATGTACTAGGTTTGCCCCTTTAAAACCTTTAAGCTAAA